>BQNB010004177.1:5197-75197 GCA_026074375.1 Tanacetum coccineum | reverse complement strand
TTTCGATTTTTAACAAACGCACCATACAACTAGCTTCTATGCATCATTTAACACATAAAAGTACAAGTTAAATCAAGATTTAGAAAACTTACAAAGAGGGTTTTTAAAAGCGATAACGGATGCGAACCGACTACCCAAACGTAGTTTAAACAATAACCCGGATACTAGAATCAACCCACGACTCCGCAAATCTTTATGTTTTTTATCAAGTTTCAAAATTATAAGTGTGTGTTTGTGTTTTAGGTCAGACGAACAAGAAGTGAGAAAAAGAGAAGAAAAATGGTTTACAAACATGCATTATGTGTGATTTTAGGCAAAGACAAATCTTATAGTACTAGGGATGGACCATTGTTGCAAAAATATTGCCATCTTGTCTCCTACAAGTCTTGAAACCGGCCAAGGTATCTTAGGGGGCTCGGGATGCCTTCTTTTTGTGTCGGGTTCACTTAAAACTCAAAAACCTTGATCGTAAAATATTTCCCGAAGTTAGTTAGTATATTTATTCACTTTAAAAATACTTTTCACATAACTTAGAGTATTTACACGACTCATTTCCACATTAAACTTCCCGAAAAATTATTTTGAACATTATCAGACGTGTCGGGACTCGTTTTTGGCATTTCACGCTATTCACGGGTCAAACCACCCAAAACATAATCAACATAATAATACCCTTTAAAAAGGATTATTATACATCATATAACCATAAAACACCACAATCACATAAATCCACCACCGTCAACACGGTACTTGTTCTAGCATAAAATGATAAAATTCAAATAGTCAAAGGACTAAATTAGAACATTCAAACTCACAAAAAGGGCAAAGGTTACATTCTACCCCCCATAAAAGAATTTTGACCCTGAAATTCAGCTACTACTAGCACTAAACAAATGTGGATACTTAAGTTTCATCTGGTCCTCACATTCCCATGTGAATTCAGGTCCACGTTTTGAATTCCACCAAATCATGACGATGGCAATTCTACTCCGCTTAAGCTTCTTGAACTCTTTCTCCAAGACTTCCATAGGCTCTTCCACAAAATTCAACTTAGTATCAACTCGGATCTCATCCAAAGGTACTTGCAGTGTTGGGTCAGCCAAACACTTCTTAAGGTTTGACACGTGGAACGTGTCATGAACACCATTCAATTCCTCAGGTAAATCTAACCTATAGGCCACTAGACTGATCCTCTCAATGATCTCAAAAGGTCCAATAAATCTAGGTGCTAGTTTCCCCTTCTTTCTAAAGCGTACCATACCTTTCCAAGGCGATACTTTAAGCAAGATATAGTCACCTACACTGAACTCTAGAGGCTTCCTCCTCTTATCGGCATAACTTTTCTGGTGATCACGCGCAGCCTTAAGTCTATCCTTAATCTGCAAGATCTTCTCAGTGGTTTCTTGCACTAACTTAGGCCCTATCAAATGACCCTCTCCAATTTCTTCCCACATAATCAGGGAACGACACTTTCTACCATACAAAGCCTCAAACGGCGCACACCGCATACTAGAATGATCATTATTGTTATACGAAAACTCAACTAATGGAAGATGAACATCCCAACTTCCCCCGAAGTCTAGGACGCATGCCCTAAGCATGTTTTCTAAGTTCTGAATAGTACTCTTACTCAGACCATCGGTCTGAGGGTGGTAAGCCGTACTCATGTCTAAACAGGTTCTTAATGCCTCTTGCATTGACTGCCAAAACCTTGATGTAAATCGACTATCACGATCAGATATGATCAAGATCGGCACACCATGCCTACCAACAATCTCATTAAGATATAGTCTAGCTAACCTATCCATCTTATAATCTTCACACATAGATAGAAAATGAGCAGACTTAGTCAATCGATCCACAATGACCCAGATAGTATCATGCATATTACTAGTCCTTGATAACTTTGTAACAAAATCCATTGTTATCCCCTCCTATTTCCATTCGGGAATCTCAGGTTGCTGCAGTAAGCCAGACGGCCTCTGATGTTCAGCCTTAACTTTCAAATAAGTCAAACATCTACTAACATATGCTACTATATCTTTCTTCATTCCCAGCCACCAATACCTATCTCTAAGGTCATAATACATCTTATCAGTTCTTGGGCGTACAGAGTACTTTGACTTATGGGCTTCATCCATTATCAGGGTTCTCAAATCACCCGTCAAAGGAACCCATATTCGATCCAGGTAATACAACGCTCCATCATTCCTACGTTCTATAATCTCATCTAGTCCTCTTTGCAATCCCACAAACTCATCAGATGCCTCCTTCTGAGCTTCTAGTATCTTATCCTTGATACTCGACTGAAGGGTCATATTCATAGCTCAAACTCTCTTAGGTTTCACTCTCTATTTCCTACTCAATGTGTCAGCTACCACATTCGCCTTACCAGGATGGTAGCGAATTTCGCAGTCATAATCGCTGAAAAGCTTTATCCAGCGACGTTGACGCATGTTTAATTCCTTTTGGCTAAATATATGTTGGAGACTCTTATGATCGGTATATATGACACTCTTTGTCCCATACAAATAATGTTTCCAAATCTTAAGTGCAAACACAACCGCACCCAGCTCCAAATCATGGGTGGTGTAGTTCCTCTCATGAATTTTCAACTGCCTAGATACATATGCTATCACTTTACCTCTTTGCATCAATACACATCCTAATCCTAGACCTGATGCATCACAATACACCATAAAATCTTCCAAACCATCGGGAAGAGCTAGAACAGGTGCATTACACAACTTATCCTTCAAAGTTTGAAATGCATTCTCCTGCTCCTCACCTCAATCATAGGTCTTACTTTTCTGGGTCAAGACAGTAAGCGGCTTAGCTATCTTAGAAAAGTTCTCAATGAATCTACGGTAATACCTTGCCAAACTTAAGAATGAACGAACTTCAGACGGAGTTATAGGGGCTTCCCAATTCTTAACAGCGTCAATCTTACTAGGGTATACATGAATACCATCTCCATTAATCACATGACCAAGAAATTGTACTTCTCATATCCAGAATTCTCACTTGGAAAACTTAGCATACAGTTTCTCTTCCTTGAGCAATTCTAAGATTAACCCTAAGTGCACTTCATGCTCTTCCTGGGTCTTAAAGTAAATCAAAATATCATTAATGAACACTATCACAAACTTATCTAGATACGGCCTACACACTCGGTTCATCAGATCCATAAATACCGCTGGTGTGTTAGTCAAACCAAAGGGTATTACTATGAACTCGAAATGTCCATAACGAGTTCTAAACGCGGTCTTTGGAATGTCATCCTCATATACTCTCAGCTGATGGTATCTGAACCTAAGATTTATCTTAGAGAAGTACTGCGATCCTTGCAATTGATCAAATAGGTTATCTATCCTAGGGAGTGGATAACGATTCTTAATGGTCAACTTGTTGAACTCTCTATAATCAATACACATTCTAAAGGATCCATCCTTCTTCTTAACAAATAATATCAGTGCTCCCCAAGGCGATGAGCTTGGTCGAATGAAACCCTTGTCCTGGAGTTCCTTGAGTTGACCCGACAACTCCTCCATTTCAAAAGGTGTCAATTGATAGGGAGATTTCGCGACCCATATTGCTTCAGGGACTAACTCAATCTGAAATTCAATTTCTCCAATAGGTTGTAATCCTGATAGGTCATCCAAAAATACCTCAAGAAAGTCTCTAACTACAACATTCTCCTCTTGTTTTTGTTCTTTGGCCTTAGCACTCATAACATGCCTCATTTTCTCCTTTGGTCTTTCTTCTATAACTCTAAGTACTTTTTCATTCGGTAGTGGTATTCTAACTACCTTCTCGTGACAGATTATCTCAGCCTTATGGTTAGACAACTAATCCATTCCTATAATCACATCGAAACTCTCGCTTCTAAACGGTATAAATTAATGTGAAACACATGACCTTCTATTTATAGTTTACAACTCCTAATGACTTTATCAATCTCTACTAGCTGTCCGCTAGCTATTTCAATCTCATAACTGAATCCTAAATCACTAGGCTCTATGCCTAATAGAGTTATGAAAGTAGTGGAAACAAAACTATAGTTGGCACTAGAGTCAAATAAGTTTGTGTCATAATGATTGTTTAAAGTGAACGTACACATCACGATGTTTGGGTCCTGGCGAGCCTCCTCTGCTCCAAGCATAAATGCCCTTCTACGTGCTTGGTTACCGTTGTTCCCACGACTCTGACCCCCATTAATAGCCACGACTTGGTTCTGATGATTTCCCCAGCCTTTGGGCCTGATTCAACCTAGGACATGTTGCCTTGAAATGATCGATAGTACCACACTGGTAACAGGTCCTAGCAGTTGGATTTCTAGTATTGATGGGGTTTACATTCCAAAGCACCACTCTACAATCCTTAGCAAAGTGTCCTAGGCTGTTACAGTTGAAACAAGTGCGACAGGGTGTCTCAGGTGGATGATGAAAGTTATAGGTGGTACACTTGGGTGTCGTACCAGTGTTCTCTCTCCTAACATGGTTTGTGGTTGTAGCAAAAGCATTCCCAGTCCTAGTTGTCTTGTTATCCTCCCTTAAATTCCTATCCTTACTAGGTTCTCCCTCATTTCCTCGCTTCTCAAGGTTCTTTTTGATTGACCCATTCCTAAGGGCTTCATCAGTCAGTGTGCCAGCAATCTGCACAGCCTTTTGGATGGTCGATGGCTCCATTACTGCCACCATCCCTCGGATTTGTGGAGCAATGCCATAAATAAACATCTTAATCCTTTTGCTCTCAAGGGTAACTAAGTGAGGAACTAACCTAGCCGACTCATGGAATCTATCAGTATACGCAGCATGGCCAGCGCCGACCATGGCGTAATTCCACAACTCCATTTCCAACTTTTGCATCTCATTACTCAGGAAAAATTCCTCCCTAGTAAAAGTCTTAAAGTCTTCCCATGACATACCTATAGCGGCTTCTCGTCCTCGTGTGTGAATCTGAGAGTTCCACCACGTAAGAGCCTTACCAACAAATGATCTAGCAGTGTACTTCACTTTCTGATTATCCCTACACCCACCCATATCCTGAATTGATTCCATCTTCTCAATCTAACGGGTATACACTATAGCACCTCCCTTACCATCATACTATTTTGGGTTACAAGCTAAGAACTCCTTATAGGTAAAACCCCTACGGTCGTTGTTCTCAATGACATTCCTAACATCACCCCGGATGTTGTCATTTACAGCATCACCGTTTTGATTCCTACCATTCCCATGATCGATACCTTGGCTACATACTTGGGCTAAGATAGTGGGAAGTTAGTTTTGCAAATGTTGTGCAATGATAGTGGAGAAGTCAGGGACTTCGTCAACACCATCATTCACCTCAGTACCTTGACCACCTACTTGGCCACCTTGACCATCAATTCCACCATTACCCTGATCACCAGATCGACCTCTAGTCCTACCACATCCTCTACCATCTCGTCCACCCGTTCCCCCTCTTTGTGATGCAGCAGCAGGCCGGCCAGCACTTCGGGTCGTCATCTTTAGCGGCATTATCTACACGAGGTAGAACATGGCCAACGTTAGGTAGAAAGGAAAGGTTAATGGTATGCGTTTGTGAGCACTAGTCAAATTTATATATGTATAGTATAAATCCCGTGACAATTCTTTCCAATTTACTTCTCAAACAAGAGAAAATAAAAGGATAAAATCTCACTTAAGAAAACACAATACGTATATTTTTAACCGGGAAGTATTCTCTTCTCGGGTCGTATCCCAACGAAGTCGTGAATTGAGATTCGGGAATAATTCGGATTCGAGTCAAGAATGAATAAAGGATTTTTGAATTTTAAATTACACTACGAATATAATAGAACAATTAAACTATAGAAACGATTAAAGAAACTAAAAACAATTAACTAATACGAAAAATTAACAAACGTGAATTAAAAACACGAGCTAAAACTGAAATTTAAAATCTAAAACACTACTTTTAACAAATTTTATACCTAGAAATCACAAATTTAAAAAGAAAATTTTAGGAAAAAGAATTAGAATTTTTTAACTATTTTTGAATTTTTTATGAATTTTCAAAGAAAAATGAATTACTAAAAATAAAATTCCTAAAAATACACCCAACAATTCAAATTTTTTATTTTATCAAAAATACAGCATTGAAAAAGAAAATTACTACAAAAAGAATTAAGATTTTTCCAACTATTTTTTCCTCTATTCACTGATTTCTTAAGAAAAGAGATATTACTAAAAAACCTATTTTAATTTCTAGAAAATACAAATTCAATTGGAAAAATAAAGAAAAATGATTTTTATCTACTAAAAATGTGCAGAAAACTAATGGTATAAAAATGCCTAATTTTACTATAAAGACAATTGAACCCCAAATTTTACTAATTAAAACCTAAAACCTAATTTTATTAAACTAATTTTAAAAATATAAAAACTATTTTATTAATCTAAAAAAACAGGGTAGAAAATGCAAAGAATGAAAGTAAAGGGTAGGCGGGAAAAGTGACTAAAAATTACACTATAGTGAAAACAGACAACCTTTATCTATTGAAAATATACCAAACAGACCCTACGATTTAGCTTATTTTTGGCTTATCTAAAAAGTTAAAATCAGCAAAAACTTAAAACTTCAAAGTTAAACCTGAGCTTATACACTACAACTTTAACAAAAGCACTTTGACATTTTATCAACTAGATAAGCTAAAAATTAAGCATTTAAATCTGAGCAACAGAAACTATAGTTTTTCTAAAAAATTCTAACTTTTTCAAACTTTGGCTTATTTCTAGCTTATTACTCAATAAAAATAAAAACCAAAAGAAGCTACATGAAGCTTGTTATGTGTACTAGGGATATCTAAAAAGAAATAAGCTACAAGTTAACAAGATTAACAAGAAATTTGCTATTAAAAAGTGAAAGTTCAGGCTTATTCACTGATATTAAGCAAATCCTAATAAGCTAACTACCTCAAATCTAAATCCTAGAAACTGAAATTTTGCAAATAAGCTGTTCTATGAGTATAGAGGAAACCTAGATAAAAGGTTCTTGGAAATGACAACTAGAAAATAGAAATCAAAAGAAATAAGCTAGTAATCTCAACTGCTGTTAGTACCACTTTTACAAGATCATAAGAACTATTCTAAATCTTAAAAATGAAAGTTAAAAGTTGATCTTTATAGATCTAATGGAGTACTATAAAATTGCTTAAAACTAAGTTCTATATCCTAATTACAAAAGCTAAAAGACAGCTAGAAAAGTGATGAGCAACAACAGTATTAACTAAGTTAATACTGCTGTTGCTGATGTACTTGGTAAAAACTTATGTGCAGGCCAAAATTCCTAGTTTAGAACTCATGAACTATCTATCTATATGTTCCTAAGTTTACACTAACACAAGTTTAACACTAGAAAGCTTTAAATCACTTAACTCTAAAACTACTTGATCATTAAATCTGTCCTGGTGCTAGTAAGAACTTTTTAAGCTTTAAACTTTGAAAATCTACAAACTAACTTTTAAAACCTATTTAAAACTTGAACACTCTAAAAATCTCAACTATGTAAAGTGTTTTAGCAATGTCTTGTTGACTTTTAGAGTCAAAAACTCCTTAACCCAAACACTACTTAACATTCACTGTCCAAACTAAAATTCCTACCTTAAAGATCTATGTTTAAAAACTAAAAAATGGCTAAAACTTTTATCTACTCAGACTTTAACTAATCTAATTAAACTATTTTAGCACTAAAAACTAAAGCTTATCAAAAGAAATAAGCTAGTTACTCAGCTAGCTTTTCCTTTTATTATGACAGAATCTAAAACCTTAAATCTCAATAAACTCTAGCTACAACAGCTTAAGGCATTTGAATCACTAGTCTAACTAAACAATTTTAAACAAGTTTAAGCACACAAAAAGTCAATGAAATAAGCTACTGAATTAAGCTTCAAATGCTAAAATGAAATATAGAAGGTGAAACCTGGAATTTATGTAATCTCAGACACTAGAGTACTAGCACTCTTCTGATGAATGCACCTTTAAAACTCAATATCCTAATGGCTCCTAGCCTCTAAACCAAAAGCTTAAGCTCATTAAGCTAAATTAAGCTTATTACTCCTTAATGCTTCCAAACTTGATCAAATTGAATTCAAATGACCTTAGGTGAATAAAGTAGAAAAATACAGTATTGAAAAGACTTTTAAATAAAATTTTAACAACTTGTAACATAAGAAAAACAGTATATAAGCTAAATTAGCTTATTACAACTTATATTATCTTAAAAACAGCTTATAACATGTAAACTTGAAAACGAAAACAACTCAATTAGTTTTATTGACTTAGGAAAAATAGTACAAGATAAGAAAACAGAAGGTACAACTAACTTTGAAAGTTTGAAAACTCAATTGGAAAAGGTGAACAGTACATGGTAACTAAAGAAAGAAAAATTACAAAGAAAACTTAACTAACTCTAAAAAAAACTCTTTAAAACTGAAATACAAGCTCTTATTTATAGATGAGGGTGAAGAAAGGATGAGAAATTCAATCGTTCCAAGCCCTTGATCACTTTAAACTTGATTTTTAGCCGTTGGATGTCTTTAGGTGAGGTGTCCACACCAATAGGCTGCCACGTGTGCAAAATGATGTGGAAGTTGTAAATACGAGGTGGGGTGAACTTGGGAAAGACGGGAGAAGGATTTAGGGAAGATTGGGTTTGTTTAGGTTTTTGGCGGGAAAAACAGTTAGGGACGGTTAGGGGAAAAGAGTTAACCCGCGTTTGGTTTGAAAGTTTAGGGTAATTGCACAACAAGTCCCTCTGTTTCTTTTCCACAAATGTAGCATAAAATGAGTTTGAAATTTGACAGTTCTGGCCCTTGTAGTTTTGAAAACAGGAAATGGACTTTTACTTTGGGCTTTTTGTTGGGTTTTTGTGATCCAAATAGTATAGAAGGGCCCAAAAGGGTATTTTAGTAATTTTGCATCCTCTTCAAAGGGAATAATGGTCATTTCCTTTGTCCTTTTCTTTACTTTCTTGTCTTTTCTTGACCACGGTCTTGATCCGGCTTTCGATATTGGCTTCAAATCTTTCTCTTGTACTTGTCTCTTTATTTCTTGTCGGTTTTTGCTCATTTTTGCTCTTTTTTAACTTTGATATCCTTTCCTGCACGTTTAGACACAAAAGCACACATATTTCCATCTTTTGGCATATTTTTGGCTTTTATTGGCGAAATCCTGGGTATTTTATGTATACAATTTAACACTTATCAAAATGGCTTTTCTCCCAGTTTAGGACCAAATTGGTGTCTTCACACCGTTTTAACATTTTGTCCAAATGGGATAGGCATGTGGAGAAAGAATCCCCGAAGACTGAAAAGTCATCCTAAACACTTCCCTTGTTTTTTTTCGACATGATCGTGGAGATGCTTATTGCCATCGATCACGTTGGAACGAGTCGGTGCATTACTAAGCCCAAAAGCGCATGCGGACTGTAGGCAAATGTTCCGTATTGTCAATTAAAGGTTGTCCTTTTCTTGGTCCTTAGGTCTGATGGGAAACTGAAATAACCCGAAAAGCCATCGAGGAAACAATAGGAATATGTTTCCCGCGTGTCTTCGAGCATTTGGGTCCTTGAAGGGAAGTGGAGAATGGTCATCTATCGTGTAGCCTCATTCAACTTTCTATATCGATGCAAACTCTCAGCCCCTGTGACCAATCGAGTCATAGGTATAAAGACATTATCATCGTTTTTGACACCAGTCCATGCCTACACTGTATTTGGTACCAATGCAACCGCGGCATGAACCCACGGACTACAGCAGATTCGGAATTAAATAAATCCAGCGTCAAGAAGCTTTTTCAACTTCTTTCATGATGACATCGTGGATTTTCCAGATTACCACGCCTTGATGCTGAACCGTCAAGACGTCGTTATTTCCTCTTCCATGTAAATTTTTTATGGGTCAAAACCTGGAGTTGATACCTTGATATCAAAAGTTTTCCAAGCGATGGCTCGCTTGTGGGACTTAAGAACCTCGATTAGAGCTGCCTTTTCCTCATTCTTTAAATCTTTTGCAATTATGACGGGTAACTTGTCGTTACCCTCCAAAAATGCATATTCCAAATGAGGTGGCAAGTCCTTGAGTTCAACCTCAGGGGGCTCACTAACTGAATAGTTTGCTTCACATATTTTAAGATCTTGTCGAGTTTCCAGAAAATAATTTCCTTGATTGGGAGGTGGTGGTGATGGATCACTATTAAGAATTGCTTCGAGGAGAAGTATGTCCCCATCAGGGTCATAATATGTTGGATCAACTTCCGGTGAAGTTGGATCATCCTCTATAGCAAAGACAAGAGTCGACTCTTACGAAAAGAAGAAAAATCACTGTCCCTAAAATGGAGTTAAGTCAGAGAGAGGTGGTAGAAACGAGTGGGTTCATAGATAAGGAGTGGGATTGCCACTTCGAGACCGAATTTAAAACCAATACTTCTTAAGAGTATTTCTTCACAAGCCATTATCAATGATGTCACATCGGTTTGCCGACATAATGATTGTAATTAGCCGTGACTCCGAAGTTTTTTGGACAGATTGAATGTAATGGCCTCTCTGCCAACACGAAGGGCTATTTCACCCTCGTATACATCGATTAATGCACGAATGGTCTTTAAAAAACTCCTCCCGAGGATTAAGGGTACTCGGGGGTCAGGCTCAAAATCGACGACTACGAAATTTGCTAGAAATTGGAACTTTCCCACCGTTACATAGACGTCTTCAGCGATACTGATCGGTTCAGATTTGGCATTTTAAGTCCGTTTTTGGTTATTTTAACTTGTTTTTAAAGGTAAAAGGTATGTGTAATTAAACACATACCATGGGTCCCTTGTAAGCTACACCACTTCGAGTGGTAATACCCTTTAAATCCTCCTTCGGGTTAGTAACAGTGTTACTAGGGAGAGTTCCCGAAGTAGAGGCGGTATTCATTTTGATGAAGTTACCTAGCATACTTTCAAGTCTTTGATTTGAAGTAGCCAAGTTGTTCAATTGGGTTTGCATGTTTTGACCTTGAGTTTGCATGTTCCTCATCACAGCATCATTAGCCTTTACGTAGCTATCAAAATCGGTTTTAGACACACCATATGTCTGAGGAGCAGGAGGTTGAACAACTTGAGGTCGATAGATTTGACCTTGATTAACCGAGGATTGGTAAGCTGGAGCTTGATTGAAATTCCCTCGGTTTTGGTTGTAACGATTCTGATTGTTTCCTTGATTTTGCACATGATTGTTTTGAACGGGAGGAAAACCGGGTGGTCGAATTTGATTTGAAATCGGGGCTCGATAACCGGTGTTTCCTTGGTTGTAGTTAGCTGCGGCTGCTTGAGAGACATATTCTTGAATATTATCTCGATAAACATTGCCAGAAGTGGCTGGACAAGTTTGGTAGGAATGAGCACCACCGCAAGTAACACAACTTTCCTCAACCGCTTTGACAGGAGTAGGAGCGGGAGATTGATTTTTCTTATCAAGGAGTAAAGCTTTCACCATATCTTTCAACTCAGCAACTTCGGAAGAGATTCCGGGGGTGGAAGTGCTCGGGGAAGTGCTCGCACTCCACCTTTGGCAACCAATCCGGTTTTGTATGCTTGAATTTATCGAAACTTTGGACATGCTTTCGAATGATTCTAGGCAATCACGAGGCATTTATCCAGAAAGTTGCCACACCCCGCGGCGGAATTTAACGAATCTTGATCTTAGAGTTTCAAGCATTAAATAATTGTATCGAGTTATGCAAACTCAGAAAATCCATGATGTGGACATGCCGAAGAAGATCGTTTAAATCGGATCGTCCCATGCTTCATAAAACGTCTCATCATAACATCTTATGTTGAAATCTCCGTGATTTCATTCCGAAGATTTATGTGGTTTTAAGAAGGAGGGAAAAATTTGTTGATGAATTTTTGAAAACAAGATCATCCCATTGAGATGAATCGATCGAGGGGGTTCTTTCTCTAGCCAAGATCCGGGCTGCACCCTCGAGGGAAAATGGGAAAAGCATAAGCTTTACCGACGTACTCGGGACGTTCGGGAACTTCATCGTAGAAGGTGATCATTGTTGACTAAAATCGTTATGTGGTCATGAGGATCTTCTTTGTCATGGTCCGAAGAATGTCTTGTTTTGAACGAGGTTAAGCAGACCGGTGCTTAAGCTCAAAGTTGTCCGCTATAGGGTTTATTTCGGGCACAACTATGGCAATCCTCGAAACCCGCGGTTGTTTGCTCATCAAGCAACTGAGCCAATAGTCCGGTTTATAAACCATTCGGAGCTAGTGGATCTCTGGTTTTCAAATTGTGTTCTTCAAGATTAAAAAGGTTCAACAACAGCGAGGTGGGCCTGTTGTTGTTGATTATGAAGATTACGAGACTGGGAACGAGTGCGCATAACAGCTATAAGAAGGAAATTTTACACTATTTCTTTTGTTCTTTTTGGTTAAAATAAAAGTAAAATTCACAATTTATTTTAATAACGGAACACAAAACGAAAAAGACAACTTAAACTAATAATCGACACAACTTCACGGTAACTCTTATCCGGAAAAGAAAAACACACAAAGGAGCGGAGGAATAGGAAAGCGCGAAGCTATTAAAAACCTTTTTCCTTTAGGGTCGTAGTTCCTAGGAACAACCCGCCTTATACCCTCTTAGAGTTTTGTTTATCTTTTAAAAGGAGATACCGGTTACCTCGCAAGTGTACACAAAAGCAATTTTAAAATCATTTGTCGAGGGCTGGGAACCAACAAGTTCACCGGAAGTTATTATGATAATACCTCAATTGAGAATATTATATTTTGGTATTTTTACCAATTTGTGAATTTTATTTATAATTAAAGACAAGGTTTTTATATTTTTGGTTTTTTTTTAATTTTTCTTTTAAATGATAATTATACTAAAAGGAAAATGAAAATATTTGTGTACTTTTTGGTTTTTTTTTTTTTTTTGAATATGATAATATTCACAGATTCAAACACTTCTTGACAAACGTAACGATAATCGGCTTCACAACCTCCCCGGCAACGGCGCCAAAAATTGATTAGTTTCCTTTTAAACTATATATATAATATATATAATAAAATATATATAATCTAAAAAAAACTACAACAATCAATAAAACCGAGAAGTAGTATAGAATATTCCCGGGTCGTTTATCCCCAACGAGACTGGACTGGAGAATCGATACAGTCGGAAGATTGGAGTTTGAATGAGAGAAATGATTTGAGAGTGTAGAAAACTAAGTTAAACAATATCAAACAAAAACGATTGAGAAAAACCTAAAAATTATGAAATTAAGCTGAAAAACGAGAGCAGGAATCCCGAACAAGGGGTAAAAAACCTAAAATCTTCGAAATTAAAGAAAGTTTTCTAAAAAAAGAAAAATATTTTTTTGATAATTTTTATATTTTTTATGAATTTTCTAAACTTTTAACTAAATTAAATTATAAAAAATACTAAACTATTTTTAAAAATTCTGAAAAATTTACCTAAAATACTAGATCCTAAATACTACCTAAGAAAAATAAGAACCCCGAAATTCGGCTTATGAATAAGCCGAAATAGCTTCGAAAAGCATATAGCTTATATGGGCAAAACAAGGTTAAATAAGCTAACTCCACTTGGGACCTAACGTAAAGTCCCAAGGTGCAGCGTTACTGATGTTGGATATAAAAGGGGTGTATTGAGGGTTGAGGAAGGCGAGGCCTGGGTTCGAGTCTTGCTCACCCTGGTTTTCCCCTTATCTCCCCTTTTTTTTTTTACAAAAACTTTTCAAACAAACTTTTAAGCTCTCATGAACTAACAATTTACATAATAGCAACTTTTTTTAGGAATGCAAAAAATAAGCAGAAAAGGGGCTTTTTTTGTTTGGACAGAAGACGTAAAAATGCTAAGACTTAAATGTCTTTGTTTTTAGACTATATGAACACATAAGCAAAGTAAGTAGAAAAATGAGCACACACAGCTTAAACACCGAAACCAACAAAAAAAATTCTATGAACAAAATAACAAATGAAAAGAAACCCAATAAACCAGAAATTTTGCTTAACACTCAGCAGTATCTAACTTTGGAGATCATATACGCTAGGGAGAATATGCTTTTTCTTGCACACAATAAGCAATGGAAAGGACTAATAAGCTATCACAAGCCACTAGCAATCCAAATAAGCAAGTAAGAAACTGAATTCAACAACCTATAAGCACTTAATAAGCTAGAAAAGAAAATAAGCAATTTCCTACACTATGCAAAAAAAACAGTCAAGTCCCTACTTTAAGCTTAAAAATAATCTATCAAAAGGGCTTCCTAAGATCTGAGCTAGTTAGGGCTTATAGTTGGACCTAGGGGTAATCTAAAAAGCTAAAAAGATCTAGGGGCTTAAGGACAAATAAGCTAAAAAGGTGGTCTTAAAAATGGTGTCTAGCACCAGGGGAAATAAACTAAACAAAGGGGGCTTAATTTAACAGCTTAAAATAAGCTGTCAAATAAGCTCAAAATGAAAAACAAATGGTAAACAGATAAAAAGTGGTTTGTGAAGAGCTTATCTTCAAACTTTTATTTGCTAAAAACTAAGAAAACATGCTAATTTTTGTTCTTGAAAAAGGGCTTTTTCTTAAAAAAAAGGTGACAACAAATATTTGGCAGTTTAGACTTAAGTAAACAAATGACTCAGACTACTTTTGAAAACTTCTTTAGACACTCAAATGAGGCACTTTGAAGATTAAAACTCAGGATTACAAGAGCTTATCCAAATAAGCTCTTGTACCTCTTTCAAAAACCAACAGAAATAAGGAATAACTTAGCAAACTTGAAAAACACCTTTTGGACCTAAAAACCTTGGAAAAACAGACTCTAATTGGCTTAATGACTTAAGCCAAAGTTGGCCTTATGACCCCAACCCATAACCTTCCATTTTTGACCCATTTTGGGCTTAACCCAAACACCCCTTTATTTTAAAAACTGTTTTTGACACTTTTACTCACTGATTTAGGCACTCATTTTTAAAGTCAAAGATTAAATAAGCATAGTTAAGCATTAACAAACATACACAGGACATAAACAATTAAGAAAAACAAGAATAAGCTAAGAATGAGCAAAAATAAGCTGTTGCTACAGTAACTTTTAAGCAAAAGTTAAAAAAAAGAAGTGTACCTTAATCCTTGCTCAAAACAGGATTGTGTGAACCCTAAATAAGCTCTAACCTACCCTTAGCTTATAAAAGCTTAACTAAGAAACCCAATGAGCCATCCTTGTTTGCTCCAATCATCTTTTGCTTGAACCAAACAGTAACCTTTTTTTCTTCTTTTAAATTTTCCTTAAATTTTTTGTATCAAAAAAGGGTTTTTAAAACCAGAATAATAAAAGAGCTTATATTAAGAGCTTATATGGTTGTTAAAGAAACACAAGTAACTTAGACACAATGTAAAATTTAAGCTGAATTTTCATTAAAAAGAAAGTACAAGTACATCAAAGTAATTTAAGTTGAAAACTAAGCTGAGCTGAAAAACTACACACTAAAACTACTCTCACTAAAAAAACTAACTACTTGCCACAATGGCTTACAAAAGCTTAAATAGTAAAACGAGCTTAGGGTTGGGTCTTCTCTTCTTGTGCTTCTTTTTAGAGACAAAACAACATATGTGCTTGTTGTGAGTGTGTAGAAAACACAAACAAATCCTGGCCATTGGATTGTCTTGGTGCCCAAGGCCTTAAATCTCAACCCTTGATTGACTTGTGGGAATTAGGATTGCCACCGAGGTGGCATACCTATGGTTGGGGGGGGTGGGGTTTAGTTATGGTGATGGTTTTGGAGGGATGTAGGGGTGGTCAACGAGGTTGACATTGACCAGGTAAAGCGGTGTTTTGAAGTTATGGCGTGAAAAGTGTGATGGGAAGATGTACATGTTTCAAACGGGGGTAAGGGTTTGGGTTATTGTCATGTTTGGTCCCTCATGGTTATAGATGACTTTGCAAATTTCGTCCTTGTGTTTATAACTGTTTGGAAACTTGGCAGAAAATACCCCCCGTGGTTATATAAGTTATTACACCACAAGTCCTTGTGGTGTATAACTTTCTAGGGATGGCAGAAATGACCCTTGGGTAACATCTTTGGGAAAATGGCAGAATGAGTCCCTCACAATCATTTTCTTTATATCCTTCATTAAATAAGTTTAGGGACTTGGCAATCTTGGCCCCTAAACTTCTTTCTTCACTTGTGGCTTAGGGTTTGACTTTGGTTGACTTCTTCAGACTTGACTTTGTCTTTTCCACGCTTTTCCATTCCGTGTTTCCGGTTATTTGGGCCGTTTTGTGGCTTGTTTTTCGTCCCATTGCTTAGATAACCGTTCCTCACAACACAATTAGCAAAACAAGCATATTTTGGGCATTTTTTAAAAAGGAGTCCGTTTTTGGTTATTTTAACTTGTTTTTAAAGGTAAAAAGTGTGTGTAATTAAACACATACCAGGTTGATCCACAAAATAAACACTTTATGGTTGTCCAAAGGGACGACTGGGTATGACAAGATTCAAAAGAATGATTTGTGGCTCTTAAGTATGTTTGATGCTCGACACCAAAATGGGTATGCAAATGTAGCTTGGGTGATTGCGAGATGGATGAAGAGGAAAGGAGTTGGGACACAGAGAGAGAGTCAAATTTACTATGGTCAGTTTATTTCAAAGCTTGCAAGGAAATGCAAAGGTGTTATAAGAGGAAAGTGGTGAGATCTTAAGTCTCCGATTTATTGTAGTGGATTTTTTTATGGAATACAACTACACTAGATATTGAATCGACTCTGATGGAAATCCTAATTCCCAAAGATCCACAGCCGGGTGTACCTAGAGTTGGTATTCCTAGACCTTCGAGAGCATCTATGCAAGATTTGTATGATATGATGGGTAGGATGAAGATACGCCAAGAGGCGATATAGTGGATGGAGTATAGGCAGTCATATCACTGGGATAGGTACCAAGGAGTATTTAAGCACATGGATTAAAAGGGTTTTACAGATTTCCAATGCAGGTAGCCCAACAACCCACCGTATGTTAGCCCAGTCTTAAGTAAGACCCAGTACTATCAGCAGTACCCACCTCTGCCACCACAGTATCAGCAGCAGCAGCAGCAGGATGATGATGAGTAGTGTCGAGATGACACGAGTTGGTTGTGTGGTCGCATGTTTTGGGTCACTTATGTTTTAAAAATAATTTCTCTAAAAACAATTATTATTATTATTATGGTGTGTAAAATGCCTTTGTTGGCATTAAAACAATATTATCGTACTTTCTATTAATAATTAATTAGGATTATTATTATTATTTGTCTGCGCAAATTATTATTTGTCTGCGCAAATGTTTATATTTGTAACATGAAGAAGAAAAAGAAAGACGCGAAGCAGAAAAGACACGAACCAAAGATTAAGAATATCAAACATAATTGAAAAGTATTATTTCACTTCCCCATTTTATCTTTCTCTATAATATTTTCACATTGAGTACAATGCTCATATTAAGTATGGGGGAGATAAACTGGAAAAGTTAGAATTGTTAAGAGAAGTTAAAAGAAATTTTTGAAAATAACATTTTATTGATCACATTTAAGCAATCTGACTCTGGATTGATAACATTACTACATATTTATACCACCCAGAAAAAATTGTAAGGATTAGATCTTAAGAATTCAAGTATCTATCTTTGATACCTATGGCGATTTTTATCTTTAGATTTCTCGAGATAAGGAATGAGAAATTACAGATATCTCATATGTCATTACAGCTGTGTATATGTAGTTTTGTCGCCTTTATGAGACCGCAATAAGAACACATTCGCGTGTTATAAACATTTTACTGATTAAGAGGTGATAAAAATATAAATATAAGTAAGCAATAAGTTTGTTCAAAAAGATTTCTAATAAAATTATCTGAAATTTTATCCGTACGAATTGAAGAAAGTAAATGTTGGTATTACTGTTTAAATGAAGTGCAAATGTTGCAAACTTCTAAGTTTCGTTTGAAGTAGTGTGCTTATCCAAAGTAAGTGAAAACAATATTTCCCCCAAGATAAAAGTGAGTTGGTAAAAACAAAAAGAAAAAAAAGTAATGATGTGAAGGAATAATTGGATGCATTACGGATAAGGTGGATTATAATTTTATTACAAACTCTTTTTCAACAAATAATAAATAATATCACTAAATAAATTACCTCTTTTGATGTTTAAGTTTGGTTACTTACCCATGTCTGTGAAGTTTAAGTTTTTTTGGTACAAGTTATTGTACAAGCTTATGTAATTTGAACTTATGTTAAGAAATATTATATTTATTATTTCTAAGCTTGAATTAAACTTAAGGCAAAATTTGTAATCAAAAGTAAAGGCCCGAAAGATTTTGTTTATAATTAGTATACAAATCGATTTTAGCAAACTACACCGTTTCTTTAATCGATTATACCTTCATATCTTGAACCCGTTATCTATCCAAGTTTTATCTATTTTTGTTCTCATTCTCCCAAACAACATCATCTTATATCTTGAGGTACCTTGAAATCTTTAGATAGTGACAGTCTATAAGATTTACCCTTTCGTAATATAATTGACCCTTTTTAAGAATTACCAATCCCGTGGAACACCCTGGTCTTAATACCCAAAGACCTATACAATAAACGGTGTTGTTAACTTTACCCGTGTGTTAGTTAGAAAATCAGATAAAACTAGTATTATAAATTTAAAGCTTTAATAACACATCACAAATGTGTATTTCTCATTCTACTACGGAAGCCGATTTATTGCCTTGCCTGTAGCAGGCAAGGAGGCCGAGTGGATTCGAGATTTGTTGATGGATATCCAATTGTGGCCCGGTCCAATGCCCTTAATTCCCCTATACTGTGACAATAAAGATGCTTTGTCTATAGCTTGAACAACTTTAGGTATAAATGGTATGTCGAGACATATCTCCGTCTTCTACATAATTTTATGAAATAATTTAGTTGAGAATGGTACTATTATGTAGTTTATCATCAAGTCGTGTAGAAACATATTTAGTAGGATCCACTTACTAAGCCTCTGACGAGAGACTTAGTGAGTGTTACTACTAGAGATATGGGTCTGAAACCATAAATGAATCGGTTAGTGATGGTAACCCGACTTGGATTTAGTGCTCCTATCTACAAGTTTAATGGGTAATAACAAGTCATTAATCGATAAAAGGTACTATCACATCATTGACCCATGTACTAGAGATAATACAACGTTGTCGAGAACTAGGATGATGTTATTCTCTTAACAAGACTTTAGAGGCGTCTTAGCAACGGAGACGTTATAGAAGTTTTGCCTATAAGACTTAGAGGTGGTGCCGCCTTGAATAGAGAGTTTACGGTTTCTCTCTTAGAGGGTCATGAATCAGGATAAAGCGCATGGCCATATTAGCGCTCAGTGAGAACGCGATGGTTACGATGGGAAGTGTGTAGAAGTGTGCCGGCAATATCACAAGATTCTTGGTTTAATCTTCGGACACCATAGAATCGATTTTACTTTGCATATTTTGAGTAAACAGGGTTTAATCTTAGTGACACCTTCGTGACATAACCCATTAGAGTAGTGGAAAACTTTCTAACCTGGTGGGGGATTGTTAGAATTATTAGTTTGGAAGTTTATTACTCATAAAGCACGAGGTATAATTAGTTGATGCACTAACTGATTGTACATGACACACAATATAAGGTATAAGTTGGTGAAGCAATGTATACCACTTGTGTTTGACTTGGGATATTTGACTTGGTAAAAAGGGAAATAGAACCAAATAACTTTCATTTTCTCCTTGACTTCAGGAAAAGATTGTGACCACATCAATCACATCTTTGAGTCCTAGATCGTGGGTTTTGTAATGCAGATCGATAAAAACAAACCATAGAAACACAAAAACTAATCCAGAAATTCTCAAGACGAGAAATTCTCTTATTTAATGAATTCATAGGTTTCTCAAAAGCTGCCAAAGACAACCCTAAAATCGTCCTTATAAAAGAGATAAAATTCAAAATAAAAAGAAAAAATCCATGCAAAACATAAGTTAAAAGGTCAAAAATAAAAAGCCTAGAAATAGAAAAACCACTTTTTTGATGCCCACAACTGACAGGGCTTAATGGCAAGTAATCATGTCTTAACCGGATGGGCTGTTTTTTTGCGTGACCCAATAGCTAAATTTATCTCCCATCCGCCACACAGAAATTTGTTGCCGAAAAATAAGCGCCAAGCGTATTTGTCACGTTGACTCGCTTGTTGACCGCATCTGCATCATCCTCCCATTCTTGAAAAAGACTCGACCCCGAGTCTAGCTCATCATCATTATCTCCTTTATATGGCGACAAATCTGCAACATTAAAAGTGCCAGAAACATTATAATGACCAGGAAGCTCGCTCTAGTACCGTGCTTGTTTGATATCTTTAAGACAAACAAAATGACCATCTCCTCACGATTTCAACTTCCCAAAATGCCCTGCTAGAAAACGCTCATTACGAAGATGAATCTAAACAAGATCACCCTCCCAATACAAAACCTGTTTATGACGCTTATCCGCATGCTCCTTGTATTGTTCATTATGCCGACTAATCTGTTCTCGAACAGACCGATGCAACTCTTTAATCTGCTTAGACTGGTCAGCCCCTTCCTCACTAAACTGTCCCACCTCTGGAACACGAACCAAATCCAGAAGAGTAATTAGATTCCGTCCATACATAATTTCAAGATGACTCTTACCTGTGGTGCGATTAACCGACCTGTTATAGGCAAATTCAGCTTGTGGAAGAATAAAGAACCAACTGTTAGCATATTGTCCCCCCCAACAAACTACCTAAAATATTTCCTATGCTCTGATTGACAACTTCAGTCTGCCCATCAGTTTGAGGATGATGGGAACTACTGAACTGTAACTTATACCCCAAACGAGTCTACAAAGTACGCTAGAAATGACTCACAAACTTGACATCTTGATCAGAAGTAAGAGTTTTAGGAACACCATGCAACATTACAATTTCTGCAAAATACAACCTCGCCACTTGACTAGCATCAAACATTTTTTAAACAAGGTACAAAATGATCCATCTTCGAAAATCGATCAACAACTATTATAACAGAATCTTTAGCTCGCCGAGTGTGAGGCAAACCCAAAACAAAATCAAAACTGACATCTTCCCATAGAGCAACAGGAACAGACAAAGGGGATACAAACCTGCAATAAAACTACTATGAGTCTTTGTGGCAATGAAGGGCATGTAGGACACCTCTCAAGAAGCCTGTTGACATCACGTTCCATCTTGGGCCAATAAAACTGTGTTCACAAAGTAAGAGCCATAGGTCTTAACAAAGCCAAAGTAACCCTCTAATATACCACTTGCGGACCCTCTAAAACAAAATAGCACACGCAAAGGGAACCAAAGAGGAATACAAAACCGAGACCTTTAAACAAAAATACCCAACCACTAGGGAAAACTGCTTAAAAGGACCATTATCACATTTACTCCATATCTCCCTAAAATTAGGGTCATCACAATAAAGCCCACGAAACGAATCAAAACCTTGCACTCGAATATGCATAGTGGTAATTAACGAATGATGACGACTTAGCGCATCCGCAACCTGATTATTCGACCTAGCCTTATGTCGAATAATGAATGAAAAAGCCTGAAAAAATTTCACCCACTTAGCATGGCGAGGCTTCAGCTTATGCTGCCCATTATTAAATTTTAAAGCCTCATGATCAGAAAACAATGACAAATCATTAGAAAGTAAATAATGGTTCGCCCAAGTATCCAAACTACGAACAATAGCATAAAATTCCTTATCATAAGTGGAATACTTGCGTCTCGCATCATTCAGTTTTTTAATAAATAAAGCAATCGGCCGCTGATTTGACTTAGAACACCACCAATGCCCACTCCAGAGGCATCACACTCAACCTGGAAAATTTCATCAAAATTAGGTAATGCCAAAACAAGAGCTTCGGTTACCTTAGCCTTTAGAATGGCAAAAGCCTTGGCAGCCTCACTTGTCCACGTGAATCGACCACCCTTCATACATTCAGTTAAGGGCGCGAATATAGAACTAAAATTCCGGATAAAAACGCCGGTAGATGGACGCTAACCCATGGAAACTACGAATGTCATGAATAGTGGAAGGTGTTGGCCAACTAATAGTCGCCTCAACTTTTGATGGGTCCATTTTTATGCCGCTACCAATAACAATATACCCCAAGAAAGTCACTTTAGTCTCAAGGAAGTGACACTTTTTTTTTTCTTTTTCCCTATTAGCATATAATTTTCTGTGCCTGAGCGTGGGTAACAAAAAATATTTTGCCAAAAAGTTGGGAAAAGATGTTGATTGATATGAGACATTGCCATGCTGTGCTAAGTATCATAACAGACGACATACCAAGTAACCCACGTGCCCACACTAGTGTAGGCGCCACACCAACCGTTATACAACAGCCACGTCAACCATTCAAATATATCCAGCAATACCTCACTTCCACCTGCCGATTTCGTTTTCCAACGCCTACTCCGGCCTCCTGGTGCCTTAACCCAACACTGTGCATTACCGTTAACACGTTCCCACCTTCCATCTTCTTCTCTAAATGAGATTGCCCCCTCACATACATAACCCAAACCTCATACCCCATGACGGCTAAGACCGACACAATCATCTCACGCCATTCCACAGCCCCACATCAACCCACAAAGAACCCCAACTACATCTCCCATACTCAACTTACCCGACCTGCACCTCGACCACGTCTTCCACTACGTCCCATCGACCAAGCCACCAATACAATCAATCTTACCATCTGTTCTTTCCAACACAGTACCACCCCATCTGCTATAAAATAAATACCTCCCAACCCCCACGTCCTAGTATTACCCCACCCCCTTAGGATCTATACTAATCCCCTTCTTCCTTCGCCCGCTGTTTAATATACACTAAACACCCACTCCTTTTTCCCACGATTGATCTAACTACCCTATACCACCCCATTCCCACCTGCGACCCTCCCCAACTCGATAATTTCTTTGCTCCTCGTAACTATAAAAATTACACAAAACACAAAACTCGTCCACATCCCAACACCACCATCGCTGGTCTACTCGTGAAATCTCATACACTCTTAATTTAAAAGACCCTACCCCCTACACACCACAAACCCTGTTCCCATCGCTCATCACTTACCATTCCACATACTATGGAATTTCATACCAATGCATCATCATCTCCACTATAAGATCCAACCACCAGTACATCACCAATTAACTCAACATCCACCCACACAAATCCAATTACCCCCAAATATGCATACACAATACATTAGCCCATCATCAACACACACATCCAGACCTGAATCTCCAACCCCCCGTCGCCCCGTCCCTCCTTTTACACCCTACCACCCTAACCCACTCTCGCCCGTCCCCGCCTACTTTGACCTACAGCCTCCAACATTACCCCTCTTCCCCTGCTCTTGCATAACATGTCACGCCGTGCCCCACACCACACAAAACACAACCTCCCAACTCCCCCTAGTCAAGCAACTCAGCCGTCTCACCACCCCCCAGAACCTCCAGACAAACTATCGCACGCCCTCCGTCCGCAACCTCTGCAACTACTCCACTCTTAACTGGTCTCCGTCCCTCGCCCACCACCCCCCATTCCAGGGATAGCCCCCCCACCCCCCTACCGCCAAATAAAAAACATCACCGACCCTTCCTAGCACATCCCCCCATGCCCTTTTTACGTCCTAACTCGTAAAGTGACACACACCTCCAAAGCTTCCTCATAGCGCCCCTGTCCACCGCAACAATAAAAAACCGGCATCCGTACCTCCCTGAAAGCCTCACTTTGAAAACAAAATTTCATACAAAGACCCCACAATGCCACTATCCCGCCTTATCAATACTGTACCGCCCTAATCATACACACTTTCGCTACCTCGCCCCTGAATTCTTTAACCATCCTCGTACCTATTCAACCCACCTCATTCATCGTCTACCAGAGTATATAACCTGCTCAACAGTGACAAATCCCATAACCAACCGCGAACCTTCCAACACCCGAAAGTCATACCATAGAGTACGTTTCATCCCAAATGAGTCCAAATCACGTTTATTTATACCAAATTCTAAAAAAGCAAAAAGAAACGATTAATGCACCACATTAATACATTTAAGCATGATATAAAAAGTGTAAAATAAACCCTCAAAAAAGAGTATAAAATTGACCCTCATCGCATACCCCTACACTTGGGAATGCTTGCCCATCAAAGCAAATAAGCATTTCTTTCCTAAATTCTACCTCAACAAGATACATAATTAAGGGCAATTAACTTACTCTTTATAAAAAAAGGCTTCAGGCACAACCCATTAGATCTCGTAACTAGAAGCACAGGAAAATACACTAGCAACCTCACAATACGTTTTGAATTCTCTCTCCACATCTCCCTCCAAGTACTCTCTCTCACATTTCTCTCTCATACGCTCCTCTCTTTCCAATCCATCAAAACGTGCGTTAAAACGGGTTCAGGCCCGCCCTTCCTAAGTCCCACATCATCTCCCACTCAATCCTAAACTCACAACGAAATCCCCCTTCATGACACTCGCTCTCGTAAACACCGCCCTCACAGCCACCATAATCTCAATCTCACACTCCGCCCTCACTCGCAAGCAAAAACAAATCCAACACGGAAAGACTTCAAGGGACGCCACAGTCCAGGGACATACGGAAAAAGGCCACCCCCGCTCACGCCGCGATCCACTGTTTTCCTCCCATACTCATCCATGTACTCTCAAGATCCTCCCTCAACACCCTCTTCCCTCTCACTCTCAGAAAACAATCGTTCGCCGTTCCTTCGCACTCACTCTATCTCCTCGAGTAAAATATGCTTCTCTCCCCCACCTCCAACGGCGGAACCCATATTTCCTCGATCCAACTCTCACTAAACGCCAAGGTCCAGTGCCGATCACCTCCAGGGCACAGCCTAACAAACCAAATCAGCCAGCCTCTCGTTCCACACACGCCCTCGATCTGCCTCCACACTCCGATAGCAGAGCGGCTTCTCTCTCTCTATCCTCATCAACTCTCTCTCTCTCTCTCTCTCTCTCTCGGTGTATAATGAATTATAACAATATGGAAATTGAAAATTTAACACTCATTACCTAGTCATAGCATATAAGTTACCATAGGCTTGATAAAGGATCAAACCTCCACCGCTAGCATAAGTACTAATAGTTACCATCAAAGAGGACTTTTAAGGGTTGTGATGTGTAATTATATGGGTACATGTAAACAGAAATGGATAGCATTTGGAAGAGTGACATTTGGGTAAATTTGAGTGAAGTTGTTATTCAACTATCATATGGGAATACATGTTGGCATGTTTGCTAGTCAAAGACTCGGACAAGATATACAAACTCTACAAAACTCTACATCAAACTCTTTCTTTTTCTTTTCTTGACTTTATAGTAAACATGAATAAATAAACTAACTAATAAAACTGATAAAAGCAAATGGTAGCCCGTATATTTTTTTTCTTTGTATATATATATATATATATATATATATATTACTTTTGTACACTTTTGCCCTACCATTTCTAACATATAATACATCATTGGGTTTATAGATCACCCCTACACTTGAACTTTTTACAGACTCGATAAGCAAACTAATCTAATGACCCAAATTGGTTGGATCAAAATAACATGTAGACTACTCGGCAAACATATGGGAGTCTTGACTTAACTTTTCTTCCCCATTCTTCCATGAAATAAATACTAGCAAGAATCTTAATCGTCCCAAAACAATATATACAAGGATAAGGACTTAGCAACCGTGTGCTCCAATAACTAACTAAGGGTGTAACACAACGATGTACTAAAAGCGAGTACATGTAGGGTAGGCTAAGGTTTTGGGTGGCACAATTGGTTTAAGGGTATGGTTGAGGTTTCACTAGGGGGATCTCGCACTAAAAGTGAGCGCGATAAGGGTGCGAGATAGTTATATAGTCGGGGTGACTAAAATAACAATTACAGGTTTTAAACATGGATTAAAATCTAGGCCTTTTACCATTTTAACAAATATTACTCACTAAAAAGTCAGTGCTCTAAGATGTCATTCACAAAAGCAAGTTCCTAGAAGTATTATATACTACCGGTACAACTCATAAATTTTAAATACAATGCTTAACTCCATAAAAAGCGACAAAACCACATATACATGTACGTTAACGACGGCAAGTACATACATGTTTGCTCCTCACCATTCCCTACCTCAAAGCATAGATGAATAAAAAACTATCTTTGGCAACCAATGTGTCGATACCCCGAATTCCTAAAGATCTAGGGGCGTAAACCTCATAAATTTTAAGAGGTAATTCATTTTATTGGAAGGTTTTGTGCTAGTTCGTATGAATTTCCTATAAATTAGAACGCTCTAGATACTTAGTTTCACCGTTAAGTGATGAAATTTTAATTTGGGTCAAAATAATCCCATTATGATTTAATGTTTTGATGATTACGCGTCGTCATTATAAGTTCAAGCAAAGACAAATGAAGGAAAAGTTTTCTAAGGATTTTTATTTCCCCTACACTTATTTTGAACATTGTCCCCAATGTTCTACAAAGTACCCATAAACGAATAAAGGGAAGAGAAAAGAGGGCGAAAGAAACTAATACTCCCCTGGTTATGCTCAAATTTGGAGAAGAAACGTTGATCCCGGCTAAATCATCATCCAATAATTATCCTCATGAAACTCCTAAGAAATCCCGTGCTTCTCCTTATCAAATATAACCTACAAATCAAGACAAGAGAATCAAAGGGGCAAACATACCTAGCGTAAAATCGTCGAGAATAATAGACATACAACTATATAACTTTACGTTTTGACTCAACGTAACAGGGAGGCAAACAGTATATTGTAGCATGTTGGGAAAATGTAACACAAATTTTGTAATCCCAATTAAACTTTACAATGTGAAAGAACTTAGCTTGCAAGGCAAATAGCCATACATATACCTGATAAAATTGACAAAAAGTAGCGAGGTCGTAAAGTACCTGCTTAGATGAAAGAAACTTCATGTTTTCTTTCCTTAAACATAGTAAGGATGTCCGAGTGTAACCATAGCAGCTCCAAATTACTTGGCCAAAACCTGCACTTTATTTAGACTTTGAATAATATTTCTTTTACCTTTTGATATAACTTGAACTCAACATACACCGTATTTAACTTACAGAATAACCTGATTATATAAAAAAGGAATAGAAGTTTTCCTACTTTTGAGGTTTGCCTACTTTACTATATTCAATTAAAATCATTACAATCTTACGAAATATTTGATGCCTTTAGTATACACATGTTTTTCGCGTTTGGTTACATCTCAATGCATCAGTTTCTTTTGATTTTCTCTTAACAACAGCATAAGCTATAGAGTTTAGCATACACGTTTTCACACATGTGTACACAAATCGAAAGGCATGAAATAGCTTTAGAATCCATATGACAACTTTTTATAACAGATCAAAAAACATGTACCTTTTGTTTTAAAATAATTAAGCACATCTTTTCCAGACTTCGAGAACAGATAAAGCGATATGAAAGCAGCTTCTCAGGTTGAGTCTGTTGTACCAAAAAAAAAAACATGTAAACGTTAGCAAATTAAGAAAAAAGGTGTTGAGCAAACAGTATAACGCTCAGATGGAATAAGAAAGACAACCTTCGGGGCGACATTTAAAAAATGTATTGTTCAGCAAGCAAGCAGGACGACCAATATATGACCAGAATTTTTCGATCAAAGAGGGGAGAAAGTAACTACTCTATGACTTTGAGGCACATATTATTAGGCAATCGGATATTATGATATTGGCGTCAAGGCTGCAAACTTGTAAGCTTGCCCCGCCAAGACACACATTATCCAAATTTCGATCGAACCCGCGTAGAGATGCTTAGAGATTATCATGACAGCCTCTTAAAATCGTTATCGTTATCTTGTTATAAAAACCACTTAAAACGCCTTAAGCAACTCAACCCACAGCCTGAAGTCTTAATAAAAGTGAGACCCAATTATTTTACTAACCAAAGCATTGCTCAATAAAGTGTTATACATTTGTCCGCCATGGCTGCAGAATCAGTAACCTGCCACGCCATGGCTCCAGAATTATTGTCAATCGTACCGTGTCTATGAGGCTCATATATTTATCTGCCATGGCTGCAGAATCAGTAAGCTGCCCCGCCATGGCTGTAAAATCAGTGTCAATCGTGTTGTGTCTATGAGGCTTACATAGTTCAAAAATCTAAAAAGTGGATACATCCGCCATGGCTGCAAAACCTAAGATCTGCCACGCTAAGACGCGAACGATCACATCTTTAGTCGACCATTTTTAGATTCATAATGGCCTCCTATAATCAGTATCATCATCATTCTAAGTGAATACATTCGCCGCGACTTCAAATCTAATGACTTGCCATGCCAACAGGCAAACGATCATACCTTTAATTGCAGCAGACCAAAAACACCAAGGAAAATGTAAGCCGATCCAACACACAACAAGCGAATAGGCAGCTTAATACTTTGTGCGTTTTTCCTTTTTTTCTGTTTTTCCAAACACGTACCAGCAAAGCACACAAACCACAAACAACCATAATTTTCAAATTCATCCTCCTTTTTTATTAGGAGACACACATTAAGCGAATAAGCAGCTTAATACTTTGTGCATTTTCCCCTTTTTTCTGTTTTCCCAAACACGTGCCACCAAAGGCCGCAAACCACAAACAACCATAGATTTCAAATTCAGCCTCCTTTTTAATTAGGATACATAAATAAGAACATAATTAAAAAAAGATGATATATCCACCGTGACTGCAAGCTTAGTAAGCCTACCCCGCCACAACGCAAATCACCCCATAAAACAACTAAAAACACCATTGGGTGCAAATGCCATGTTCAAGCCAGGGAACATGCATCTCCATTGATGCCTTGTTCCTCAAAAATCTAAATCAACATCAAAATAAAACTGTATAAGAACCATCTTCAAATCATATAACAAAAAAGCATTTTGTTTAGCTTGAATAGAAAAAAAGCTCATAAGCCGACTGTTTCCAGCTTATGAACATGAGCTTATGACATACTTGAGTCCATAAGCCTAAGTTGTTAAACTGGAAAAAAACACCTTATGAGCTTTTCCATATTCACATAAGCTCATAAGCATGTAAAATAAGATAATCCAAACAACCCTTAAGTATCAGCTGTCTAACACTAATGATTTAAAACCAATGATTTAAAACCTAGAAGATAAAACTACACGGTTGAGGTATAATCAACATAATTGAAATAATAAGCTTCCATAAGGTAACTCGGTTAACCCTTAAAATAAAGACAGTCATCATCACCTAAACACAATCTTTAAATCCCCAATTAACCTAATTAGCAGGAAACCCAAAACCCTAACCCCTAATTAATTAAGATAATTAAACAGCATGCAAAGGGTAAAAATACCTTGTATGAGGTTAAATCCCTCACCATCGTCATTCTCCCATCACAAATATGTGAATGACTTGCACACACCACCCAAATCTGGCAATCAAGAATCATAGCTACGGCGGAAAAGTTTTCTGACGATATAAGAAACAATAATAAAAAAAGAAGAGTGTGGAATCTACGCCATATATATTATTAGAGAACATGGATTCCAGATAGCACTCATGCAATGTAGCTATGAGATAGTGGAGAAAGAACAATGGTGATATGTGAGAGAGATAAGAGAGAATGTGAGAGACAACTGTGAAAATGATAGTGGAAGGTGAGAGAAAAGAGCCAATAAATGAGAGAGAGAGAGAGATAAGTTATTAAATCTCATCGGGCCGGTAGGGTAAACCGGGTTTTCTGGCGGGTTGGTTTTCCGGCGGGTCTAATGTGTCACACCCCCAAATAGGGTCCGTCAGAATAGTCAACTGGGGCGGGTCTAATGTGTCACACCCCCAAATAGGGTCCATCAAGTTGTTTGCCATACGGATTGCATCATGGTGTCTAGTAGGTTTAGCAGCAATCACATTTCCTTGAATGTTATCCAGAAGACCTCCAATGTACTTCTCAACCTTATCCTCCTCTCCCGAGACATCTTAGTGTATAACAAAGTCAACTCTTGGAACCTCTGGTTGTAAGCAGTCATGTCATTACCCTTCACTGTCAAATTCCATAATTTCGTCTCCATTTTCAGGATCTTATTCCTAGGACAATACACCTCAGTCATTAGCTTCATGAGTGCCTGTTAACATAAATGACCCTTAAGAACACGGATCCGGAGGCTTGGTAAAATGAAAGAGGAATTTATTCATTATAGAGAGAAAAGAGAAATGAGATGGGAAGAGTGTGTGTGTTTGTTGAGAGAAAAGAGGAGAAAAACACACACACACACTTTACAAAAGTGAACTTCACCCCTCCATGGAAGTATGGAGGGGGTATTTATAGTCCTAGTGACACACAACTATCGTAGCTTGTCATTATTAGTCCCTATGTGTCACGCTATAAATAAACTAATGTAATTCCGTGTTTGTCACCATATTTTAAGGCTAACAATCTTCCCCCAATATGTGGACATATACGGAATTACTTACAATGTTCCTAACAAGTACAAATAACAACGTAATATAGTCTTCCAAAGCGCTTCCACAGCTGAAGTTGTCTTCTGAGTTCTCCTCGTCTTAAAACTTGTATTCCAGCCTGGATCTTCATTGTCTTTACTTGTTCTTGAACCATTGTAGTATGCATGAACTGGATTAACTTCCCCCCAATCCATGCAGCATGTCTTGAAAAGCTTTCTTCATAGACTCCTTTTTGGCGAAGTTTCTGAATCAGCTTCCCCCCAAACCAACATCCCTATCTTAAGCAGATTCTGAAACATTAATGTAGCTTGAACAATCTTCTACTTGTCATCAAAGTGCACAGCGGAATTTTGTAGAAGTCAAACCACACCAACGACCACTGCTTCTTGTCATCAGGGCTTGGTGAATATTCGTTCAGGGGTGCATGCGAGAAATCAGCAACTGTTCTTCTCACGTTTGCATAATACTTCATAAACCATACTAAACATTTTAGGGCTAACAAACTTCCCCCTGGAAGTTGACATGGTAACATCAAGGTCAATTAAATCCCAGATGTACACATTTTCCCCCATGATGGTTGCGAACTCTCGGAAGCATCATTGTCGTGTACGTCCATATACTCGAGAAGTTCTAGTCATAAGCACAAATCTTGATAAACAAAAGAATCATTACCCTCTTGACTTCAGAAACCGTAGAGGAGATGAAGCAAGAATCAAGAACACTTGGTATAATCAAGGTCTTGTGAATGAATGTCATCGAAGAACTTTGAAGATTTTGCTTAGACTGTGAAGTATCTTTGTCTTGGAATAGCACAAAAATACCCGTGAGAAGTGCTGATTACATCTCAACCTTTAAACTCTCTGGCTAACTTACCAACCTCGTATTCTGTAAGCTATTGTTGTGATCACTTGGTGAAGTAAACCCGATATATCAAACTTGAAACTGAAGTAAAATCCCCCAAATTTGTTACTTAATCTTGCACTATTGTTGATTGAAGAACGGTGCAGAAGAAAATCTCTAAGTACCTTATACTCCATCAAAAGTATAAGAAGTACAACACCTCTTGAAATTATCCACATCGACATCTGCGTGTGACACTGAGTACTACAACGTAACTCCTTTAAGTGATAGTTGTCCAGGTCTTCATCCAACCACCCCTTGACCGCTGGAAACTAATAAACCAAGTCTTAATAATAATTGTATACGTTCAACAGCAATCATCACTCGATAGAAAATAAAGAAAGCTCGATGATGAAATAATAGATCCTTTGTGAAATCCAACTTCAATTGCAAATAATGATACCAAATCCACTTCGTAATCACATGTCATCTTAATCCAAATCTCTAGCCATTTTGTCATTTAAGTGAATCTTTTCAGGATCGTTTTGGGATTAAGTGTTGTTGTTTGTGTGGTGTGTTGTTATGGTTGATTGTGTTTTTTGTATGCAATTCACGTTCACGGGATTTTACACGTCTATGATTAAAACCGATAAATGAATTAACGGGATTTTACAAAATCAATAGAAAAAACCGTGAATGAATTGATTCGGACTCAGCGGCCAATGATTTAATTGTCTAAAAACAGATAATTTTCTGGCTAGGGTTACAGCAGATTGTTTAACTAGGCTCACCAAACTGAAACGGGCCAAAAAATACAGATGGGCCGTGAGCTAGAACAAAAACAAGTGTAACACAAATTCCAAAAAACTGAAAAATGTCAATAAATCATAGTAAACGATGGTTTCGGGCCTCGAAAAATCCTTAACCAGCTAAAGGGTGGTTATAGCGTGATCCGTCTCATTTTTCTCTTCGATTTGAATGTATCACGGGCCTGAAACGTGACTTACGATGCAAAAGTTATGCCGATACAGAAACCCGTATTCCCTTCACACAAGATTTCTAATCAAAACGCAATGAATAAAAAAATTGAGCAGAGTAACGTTTAGTCAAAACGCAGTCGTGGTCTTCAAAACGCAACCTGTAGTCAAAACGCAACGAGTCAAAACGCAACGAGTCAAAACGCAACGAGTCAAAACCGTTGATTGTGTCTTATGAGTCTCGATTCTTGATTGTGGTGTTTGTTTGTTGTTCTTGTTTTGATTATAATTTTTTAGGAAATTAGGTTTTCAAAACAAGGGTTTTCATTGGACAAAACGCAGTCTTGAGGCAAAACGCAATCAAGAACACCCCTTCAGTTAGTCAAAACGCAGCCAAGAAAAAATCATCAAACATTCTTGAAAGCTACGAAATGATATTAAAACCACCTAGTAATGATGCAAGGGATAGATCTAAGCCCGAAAGTACAAATCTTTAGCACTTTTAACCACAAACAAAGATCAAATCTTGATTTTTCTTGCTATTTTTTCGAACAACAAAAAAAAACCCACGAATTTTATTCTTTTTAACCACAATAATCAGTAGATAAACAACACAGATTCCCCCTATGCTCTGGTGCCAATTGTTAACATAAATGACCCTTAAGAACACGGATCCGAAGGCTTGGTAAAATGAAAGAGGAATTTATTCAATATAGAGAGAAAAGAGAAATGAGATGGGAAGAGTGTGTGTGTTTGTTGAGAGAAAAGAGGAGAAAAACACACACACACACTTTACAAAAGTGAACTTCACCCCTCCATGGAAGTATGGAGGGGGTATTTATAGTCCCGGGCTTTACTAGCTAAACTAACCCGACACGACTAAAAATGATAAATGTAATTCCAGATAAGTCACCATATTTTAGGGCTAACAGTGCCTTCCACATCATGGCATAAGCAGCAATAACTCTAACTGTCCTTTTGTGAGAATTCCACCAAGTCAGTACACCATCCAATAGGGTGCATAATGCATACTTCACTTGATACTTTGGCGGGTAATTATTGATATTGAACACCGTCTCCATTTTCTCAAACCAACGAGTTAAACCAACAACTCCTTCCGTTCCCTTAAAATTAAGCGACTGACATTTCACAAAATCTTGGTAGGTACACTCTCTAGTAACGGGTACAACACCTCTGTTGTTCACATTGGGATTTCCATTCCCATTACCGTTACCGTTACCATTTCCATTATCACCATTGGCCTCGACATTGTCGTCTTGTTGGTCATCCTCTATTTTCGTTTTGGTTCCGGGGTTCCTGGCAGCATCATATGCTTTTAGAGCTTCTTCCACGCGCTTGGCAATCAGCTCGTTGATCACATCTTGGGTCATTTCGGAACGTGTAGCAGTCGGCATAGTTTTACATCAGAACAATATATCACTCACGGTAAGACCTTAGGTAAGACGAAATTACCTTAACATTGGATGAAACAATTTAATCTTTTTATATGAAGATTCAAAGTTAACATGGATGCACGATAAGGCCATGATCAAGAAAATAATATCATATTACGTAAAAGATAGGGAAAACGGCATTAGATAACTAACATCATAACATAGATAATAAGAAAATAGATTTCATAACATCGAATATAGTCAATACATCGCGATTTTCTAAGGTATGATCTACAAATCTCTAACGCTACTACTACTACCACCAAATACTACTGGTCGATACACGAACAATGATGGAACAAATCTAGGAGTGATAAACCAAATGCCTCCTAGCATAAGTCTCAAGTCTCTCGAACCTCACACGATCATAAAATCAGAACAGACAGATCTGCCTTAAATCCCTCTGAACATACGACAAACTACGCCGAAGACGGTCAACTCTCTGGCTCTTAACACCTAACATGCCTCTGAGTCTTATGTTATCCCGCTCCAATGTACCAATCCTCTCTGACATAGCAACGCTCTACTGGCTAGTCGCCATAATCCTATGTCTCTGGTTTCTCTGGACACTCTCGATAACTCTGACTCTATGAACCGGGATCTCTACCATGTGATCATATAGCTCCTGCATGACCACGTCCAAACCTCTCTACGTAACCTCTAAAGATCCATCGGCACTAACCAACTCAGGAAGATCCTCTCTAACAGACTCAACCGTGTCATCTGAAACAACAAGATGAGTAACTCGATCAACCCCACTCTCAATCGTGCCTCTCGCACTAGGCTCAGCCTCCTCCTCGGCCATAGTCTCAACCTCCACTCTAACATTTGTTCCTTTAGATGCAATATCATCAACAAACGCAATACAAGCATCGATGTCTGCCTGAACATCGGAATCAATATCAGACTCAGTGTAAGGCTCATAACTATCCTCAACATCAACTCCTAAACCAATCTCTCTATCCTCAACATCGGTCATGGAATTGAAATCTCTAATCCTCTTGCGAGGCGGCAATAGGTCAGCGTGTACGAGAGATAAAGCTCCAAGTATGGGTGAAGCTATAGGTACTGATGTAGTAGGGGACCTACATCTCTTGCGAGATGGCCCCGCATAAGTAGCAGTCGGTGAATCACAAGTAGAATCTGATATAGGATGAGCTGAAGAAGAGTGGCTCGAAGAAGAATCAGATGAAGTGTCTGAATGAGAATCTGATGAAGTCTCTAACGAAGAATCTGACGAAGAATCTTATAATGAGTCATCTGCGGTGAAATGATCTGATGAAGAGTAATCCGCTGAATATCTGAATGGAAGTCGGTTAGTAGGTAATGGTCCAACTCTCTTCCTGGCAGTCAACATCTGAAGTACTTCGTTAGGCTAGGTACGGTAAGGTTGACCAACAGGAATCGGCTAACCGGGCAAAACAAGAACAGCCGGTCGGCGAGTTAAACTAGGTGGTGCGGGTAAAATCTGACGAATAGGTGGTGATGGTGGTGATGAGTGTGCTGCTACTCGGCTCCTCCATCGAATGAATCAGTGCAAACGAATGAAGAAGTCTATTGTATAGTGGGAGCAATAGGTGGTATAGTGGGTACAATGGGTGAAGTAGTAGGTGTATCAGTGGGTATCAGTGGAGTGTCATCATGAATGACGGGTAAATCAGGAGTAGGTACAATGGATTGAATGGTAGTAGGAATCGTGCCAAACAAGATAACTTGAGCGGTGGACGTCCCCACGCTCTCCTCTGATGAGTCCGAAGAAATTGAGATGACATAAATGGCCATGACTTGCACAAGCAACAGTTCATATAAATCCCTTTATATCAACCATGCGTTATGCAGGGGAAAACTAAATAGATATAATACAAAGTAAAATACATTATGCAAATTATATAGAGCGATATGAAATTAACGGTTACATAAAATAATAATATTATAATTATCATATACGTAAGGCAAGATAGGATCACGTAAGGGCACAACTAATTCACGTAAGGATCACATACTGGTTATAGACCAGACCTAGATATTCTACCTGGTTCTCTATAACCTTAGCTCTCGATATCAATCTCTTACACCCCCAAATAGGGTCCCGTCAGAATAGTCAACTAGGGAGTGACGTCATACATATCTCAAGTACAAAGCATAAAGAACGACCTTTAAAGGGGTATGTTTTAGAAACTCATAACTCGTTGCATAAATTTAAAAGTAATAAGTCTTACAAACCATTTCAAAGCGATTAAAACATAGAGGAAGCAATATAAAAACGTAGCGGAAGCAATAATAAGTTTTGACAAAGACAACGAGTATGAACAATGATAGTCTTGAAATCAGTCGAAGTTACATTGCACATAGACTTCTAATAGCACACCTTGAAAATCCAAGCTAAACACCTGAGAAAAACATGCTTAAAACGTCAACATAAAGTTGATGAATCCATAGGTTTAATTTAAACGTAATTATAGTGAACCACAAGATTTCAAAACGTATGCGATAGTTATAACAGATACAACTTCACATAAAAGGTATTTATGTTGCGCTAAGCTCATGAAACCGAAGCTAATAGTGGAAAGTAGCATGTACATTGCCATATAAAGTTGCCCTGGTAGGTGTCCGACCAAAGCCAACCCAGTTACGGTTCGAGATGAGTTGCATCCGTTGGCCTGTACAGTCAGTCGTACCCGACCAGTAAGAATTACCAAACCCGGATGGGGATTATCAGCCCCAATAGATCTATTTATTCACTCGCGCTTACTTAACCAGTCAGTCGGTTAAAGGAAATTAACGGTTTATGATAATATGGGCAAATAGTGGTCTAACGCTACTTAGGCAACACGTAAACAAGGGAAAGTATCACGTAAGGTACTTGTGTCATGTTTAAGAAAACAAGCAATGTTTCTCACCCCAAATTTGTAAAAATGTATTCAGAAAGTGTAAAAATGTGGGGCTATGAACTCACAGTAATTGATGAAGATTAACAGCTGAAATAGATCTATCACGCGGGTTCGTACAACGGTGCCAGGCCTTTACCTAAGAATAAACGGTCGGGTTTCAGAATTTACACGATAGAAGGGATATGAAGACGAATAAGAGCTTGGAAAGTAGTTGTATGTTTATTACAAAGAAACTGTCGCGAATAAAATTTGTCGTGTGGTAGTCGTAGTGGTTTTTAACTCAAAGAAACGTGTTACGAAGTTAAATATAGGGTATATTAGAAAATTAACAAATAAATAAATTTCGGCATTTTACCCGATTACCCTAAATAATGATTTAAATATTATGAAAAATAATGTTCATATGTTTTTAATCTATGTAACTTCCCGACATGTCACCCATACTAGTGCTACCCTCGCACGAGCATGCTTAACTACTGGTATTAAAGAAAATACTTGGATATAAAATGTAAATATGTATTTTAGTTTATTAAACTAATTTAAGTATATACATATATTATTTGTTATTTATAAATAATATGTTTTAGAAAAGTTTTTAAAATATAAGATATCACAAATAATTTTAAGTGTATAGTTTTCACGAAATTTCGACATGACCCGTTCGTAAATAATAGTTTTCCAAAGTCGCAGACTTTAATTCCCAAAACACTTTCAACGATTTTCTCAAATCACTGTATTCCCAACTAAGTTACGATATTAATAATAAACGCTTATACACTCCATTAAGTAGTAAAAATAAGCCGAAACCATAAATGGACCCTTATTGTGCTTTTAGACCCAATAAGCCTAAACGAACGATCCGAAATGCGATAAGCTCAAAATAAGTAAACGATTAAGTAATAGATACGTAGCTTATCAAATAAGCTTTGGATAAGCTTATCCAATAAGCTAAACCGTATGCCATAAGCCACGGTTTGAGCTTATTGTTGGACCGAGGTCCAATAAGCTAACCAAACAAGTACGTGTTAGATAAATAAGTCCAATAAGCAACCCAATAAGTGAACAAGTATTCAACTTATTCAATAAGCCAACACGAGCCAAAATAAGCTATCCAATAAGCTAAGCCGTGGGTTTTAAGCCACGGTTTGGGTCTTGGATATTGGGCTGAGGCCCACTAGTCTATTTAAGTCCATGTGGGTTTATTGAATGAGTCCAATAAGCTTATCTTTTTACTAGGAAGCTAAATAAGCCACGAAAATAAGTTGTAAAGATAAGACAATAATCAAATAAGCATAAAGTTCAAACCTTTATGGTTTGTTTGTGTGTTTGACACACATAAGCACGTCAATAAGCTCGATCGAGCTTATTAATAAGCTAAAATAAGTAAAAAGCTTTATAAAAACCATATCTTTACAAAAGTTTCACCACGACCATAAAACTAACATTTCCTTCCTTTCCTTTTTAAGATTTTTGAACCAAAGACACAACCTTTTTAAAGTTGTGTAAATTTTAAAGTTTTGACTTTTAACAATCCGTTTGTACAACTAGTTTCTAGACGTTACGAGGATCAAAGAAGTACGACTAGAATTTGAAGAGATGAACTTACGGATGAGATGAACGAAGGGATGATTAAAGATAACGAACAACATGAACAATACCCAAACGAACTATTTATATAACCCGGATATACTTGAGCTTCCAATATCTTGAATAAAAATCAAACAATAGTGGTGGTGTGGTGGTGTGGTGGTTGTTGGCGGCGGACGGCCAGAAAGAGGGGGAGGAGACTTTTATGTGTGTGAGTTTCTAGTGAGAAAGTTGAGTAAATATGACATGAATAAGTATTCAAATTATGTAGAAAACAATGTGTCTAGGTTCATTGCTTAGGCTTGAACCTAGAACCTTAATTGAGAAAGCGGAATATTATTTGTAGAGGTCATCAAGGGACAAGACTTGCTAGCCCCCCTATATTTTTTAGGGAAAGTTAGAAGGTGGGATTCATATAAGGAAAAAGAATGGGGGATTTTTGACCCAACTTTTGATGAGTTTAAGATTCAAAATTAAGATCCATGTTACCTTGAATATTAAATTTACACTTTATCTAGATATTTTTAAATGGTTTAACGGTATAAGCAAAAACTGAAAACGCGCAATAACTTGGAATAAAATTCTAAAATTTTAAATATCAACCCGAATCGTAAACGCGAAGACTGTCGAAAGACTACGATAAATAGCAACCCAGAATGCTTCCAGTAACGATTCTCATATAATTACAAGATAACTTCCCGGATAAACATAAAAATTTCACATAACTTATAAAATTTAAAATACTGAACGGAAACGGTTAAAATATTGGTCGGAAATTTACGGGGTGTCACATCCTTTCCTCGTTAAAAGAGCTTTATCCTCAAAGCTCAAGACGTAACGTCTGCCACGGGTGCAGAGTTGGCGAAGAGATAGGGATACTTCTTCTGCATTTGATCTTCACGTTCCCAAGTGAACTCATGACCTCTCCTAGAGTTCCAACGCACTTTAATGATTGTGATACGGCTTTACTTTAGACGTTTGACTTCACGGTCCATGATTTCAATAGGCTCTTCTACGAAATGAAGCTTGTCATCGATTTGGATTTCATATAACGATATAGCAAAAGTTTCATCAAATAGGCATTTCTTCAGGTTCGAGATGTGAAATGTACTATGAACTCTGCTCAGTTGCTCTGGGAGTTCAAGTTGATAGGCAACGGTTCCAACTTTGGCGATGATCTTGAAAGGTCCAATATATCGCGGATTAAGCTTTCCTCGTTTGCCAAAATGTATCACCCCTTTCCATGGCGACACTTTCAGCATGACCCTATCTCCTACTTGAAACTCAAGGGGTTTTTGTCTTACATCTGCGCAGCTCTTTTGAAGATCACGGGCAGCTTGAATACGGCTCTTGATTTGAATGATCTTCTCAGTTGTCTCATGGATGATCTCTGGGCCAGTGAGCTAACTATCTCTAACTTCAACCCAGCAGATAGGTGATCGACACTTACGCCCATACAAGGCCTCGAATGGTGCAACCTTAATACTAGTATGCTAGCTGTTGTTATACGAACACTCTACCAACAGCAAATGTCTATCCCAACCTTTTTCAAAATCAAGCACACATGCACGTAACATGTCTTTCAACGTCTGAATGGTCCTCTCGTTTTGACCATCAGTCTGCGGGTGATAGGCTGTACTCATATCCAATTTAGTACCTAAAGCTTTCCGAAGTGATTGCCAAAAATTAGACGTAAACCTGCCATCATGATCGGAGATGATTGAAACCGGCACTCCATGCCTCGAAACCGCTTCTTTCAAATATTGTCTTGTCAACTTTTCCATTAAGTCATCTTCCCTCATGGGTAGGAAATATGCAGACTTGGTGAGACGATCAATGATTACCCAAATCGTATCTTGACCGGTTGCCATCTTTGGCAACTTAGTGACGAAGTCCATTGTTATGTTCTCTTATTTCCACTAGGGAATCTCTGGTTGAACCAATAATCTAGATGGTTTCTGATATTCAGCCTTAACTTTGGCACACGTTAGACACTTGCTAGCATAGGTGGCAATCTCCGCTTTCATGTTGGGCCACCAATACAACTTTTTCAAATCTTGGTACATCTTATCCGATCCATGATGGATGGTATAATTTGATTTATGCAACTCATGTATAAGCAATGCTCTCAAGTCACCAAGACACGGAATCCAAATCCTGTTGTTCAGACACAACGTTCCGTCAGCACGAGGTTCGAGTTTATTAATCATACCATGTAGGTTGTCAATTATGTAATTCTCTTCCTTCCTTGACTCGACTTGAGCATTCAGAATTTGCTAGGGAAGATTCGATCCTATAGTCATCACTAAGGCTCAAACTCGTGGTGGCTTAATCCTTTTCTTTCGGCTCAAGGCATCTGCCACTACGTTCGCCTTTCCTGGGTGGTAACGAATCTCACAGTCGTAGTCACTTAACAATTCCAACCATCGTCGTTGTCTCATGTTCAGCTCTTTCTGATCCAGAATATGCTGCAAACTCTTGTGATCACAACACACTTCGTGCCATACAGATAGTGCCTCTACATATTTAGGGTAAACATTACTGCTCCAAGCACTAAATCGTTGGTGGTATAGTTCTTCTCATGAACCTTGAGTTGGCAAGATGTGTAGGCTATGCCCTTCTCCTTTTGCATCAAAACTGCTCCCAACCCTTTATGCGAAGCATCACAATAGACCACAAAGTTCTCACTTCCTTCGGATAAAGCCAAAATCGGCGCACTACACAAATTCTGTTTCAACAACTGAAATGCGGTTTCTTCCGTTTCTCCCCAATCAAACTTCATGCTTTTCTGAGTCAATTTCGTCATAGGTCTAGCGATTTTCGAGAAACCTTAGATAAATCGTCGGTAATAAGCAGCACGACTTAAAAATTGACGAATTTCGGTTGGAGTCTTGGGTGACGTCCAATCCTTGATTGACTCAATCTTAGCAGGATCAACGTGAATGCCTTCACTATCAATCACGTGACCGAGAAATCGCACTTTCGATAACCAAAATTCACACTTGGAAAAATTGGCGAACAATTTCTCCTCCTTAAGTAACCTTAATATCAACTTAAGGTGTCCTTCGTGCTCCTTCTTATTCTTGGAGTAGATCAATATATCATCGATGAAAACGATCACGAATTTATCCAAATACGGTTTGCACACCTGATTCATCAGATCCATGAATACCGCCGGTGCGTTGGTCAGTCCAAATGGCATTACTTGGAACTCGTAGTGACCATAGCGAGTCCTAAACACCGTCTTTGGAATATCCTCTTCACGAACTCTAAGTTGGTGATAACCAGACCTCAAGTCGATCTTAGAGTAGACTCTTGACCTTTACAGCTGATCAAACAAATCGTTAATTCTCGGAATTGGGTATTGGTTCTTCACAGTAAGTTTGTTTAGTTCACGGTAGTCGATACACATCTGAAAAGATCCATTTTTCTTCTTGACGAACAAGACCGGAGCTCCCCAGGGTGAGGAACTGAGTCTTATAAATCCCATGTCAGAAAGTTCCTACAATTGAGTGGATAACTCTTGCATCTTTGACGGTCCTAAACGATACGGGGATCGTGCTACAGGTGCAGCACCAGGGAATAAGTCAATTTGAAATTCAACTTGTCGCATCGGTGAAAGTCCAGGCAACTCTTCTAGAAAGACTTCCAAAAAGTCCTGTACGGTCGGTACGTTCTCAAGTCATTTCTCTTCCGCCTTATCCTCAGCCTTCTTCTCCATTACTTGAGCCGAAAACGCTTGGCATCCTTTCTGCATATACTTCTGGGTCTTGGTACACGAGATGATACTCAATCTCGGCTTGTCTACACTGTTACATCCATCTCCTTGGATCTCCAGTACTTCATTCCTATAGGGGATGCGTACGACCTTCTTGTCACAGACAATCACGGCGTGATATCTCGATAGCCAATCCATGCCGATAATGACGTTGAAACTTCCTAGTTCTACGGGCATCAAATTAATATTGAACGGGTGACCTAATAATCCTAACATACAACCTCTAAGCAAAGTATTTGTTTATGCAATTTTTTCGTCAGCTAGTTCTACGGCATAACTTACGTCTAAAGTGGATGGGATGGCATCAAGCAAGGCACTAAAGGTAGTCGACACAAAACTTCTATCAGAACCCTAGTCAAATAACATAAAAGCATAATGATTATTGAGAACGAACATACCTGTGACGACGTTGGAATCTGGGTTAGCTCCTCCTCCTCCTCCAATTGCATAAGCTCTTGCTTTAGCCTCATTATTCCCAGCCTTATTTCTTGTCTTATTTACGCGGTTCTTGTTTCTCAACTTGGGACACTTACTCCTATAATGTCCTTGTCTTCCACACTCATAACAAGTAACACCCGTCTGAATTCCAACTGGGGCCCTCTGAGGGGTAGCAGTAATTGTTGTTCTATAATATCTAGTCATGTGACCAACCCTCTTACAGTTACCACATTTCACCGTACATAGCCCTTCGTGGTGCATTCTGCACTTGCTGCAGTAAGGCAAAGTTCCAGCATACGCTTTCCTTTCAACATTGTTTCCAACCATATAAGCTCTTGCCAGATTTTAACCATTAACATTCTGCCACTTAAAGGGTTGTTGTTGTTGTCCACGGTGGTCTATTGGGTTATTGTCGAACCTTCTCTTGTTCTCAGCATTCTTAACAACTTAACCCTTTAACTTCTGGTCCATCAAGTTGTTTGCCATACGAATTGCATCCTTGAGTCTAGTAGGTTCAGCAGCAATCACATTTCCTTGAATGTTATCAGGAAGACCTCCAATGTACTTCTCTACCTTATCCTCCTCTTCTGGGACCATCTTAGTGCACGACCGAGTCAACTCTTAAAACTTCTAGTTATAAGCAGTCAGGTCATTACCCTTCACTGTTAAATTTTACAATTATATCTCCATTTTCTGGATCTCATTCCTATGACAATACACCTCAGTCATTAGCTTCATGAGTGCCTTCCACGTCATGACATAAGCAGCATCAACTCCAACTGTCCTTTTGTGAGAATTCCACCAATTCAGTGCACCGTCCAATAGGGTTCATGATGCATACTTCACTTGATACTTTGGCGGGCAATTACTGATATGGAACACCATCTCCATTTTCTCAAACCAATGGGTTAAACCAACGACTCCTTATGTTCCCTTGAAATTAACCGGCCGACATTTCACAAAATCTTTGTAGGTACACTCTCTAGTAATATGTACAACACCTTCGTTGTTCACATTGGGGTTTCCATTCCCATTACCGTTACCGTTACCATTTCCATTATCACCATTGGCCTTGACATTGTCATCTTGTTGGTCATCCTCCATTTTCATTTCGGTTTTTAGGTTCCTGGAAACGTCATACGCTTTTAGAGCTTCTTCCACGCGCTTGGCAATCAGTTCGTTGATCGCATCTTGGGTCATTCCGGAACGTGTAGCAATCGGCATAGTTCTACATCACAACAATATATCACTCACGCTGAGACCTTAGGTAAGACGAAATTACCTTAACGTTGGATGAAACAATTTAATCTTTTTATATGAAGATTTGAAGTTAACATGGATGCACGGAAAGGCCACGATTAAGAAACTAATATCATATTACATAAAAGATAGGGAAAACGGCATTAGATAACTAACATCATACCATAGATAATAAGAAAATAGAGTTCATAACATCGAATATAGTCGATTACATCGCGATTTTATAAGGTAGGATCTACAAATCTCTAACGCCACTACTACTACCACCAAATACTATTGGTCGATACACGAACAATAATGGAACAGATATAGGAGTGATAACCCAAATTCCTCCTAGAATAAGTCTCAAGTCTCCCGAACCTCACACGATCATAAAATCGGAATCGACGGATCTACCTCAAATCCCTCTAAACATACGACATACTACGCCGAAGACGGTCAACTCTCTACCTCTCAACACCTAACATGCTCTGCTGGCTAGTCGCCACAATCTTATGTCCCTGATCTCTTTAGACACTATCGATGACTCTGACTCTATAAACCGGGATCCCCACCACGTGATCATATAGCTCCTGCATGACCACGTCCAAACCTCTCTGCGTAAACTCTAAAGATCCATCGACACTAACCAACTCAGGAAGATCCTCTCTAACAGACTCAGTCGTGTCATCCGAAACAACAGGATGAGTAACTTGTTCAACCCCAATCTCAATCGTGCCTCTCGCACTAGGCTCGGCCTCCTCCTCGGCCGCAGTATCAACCTCCACTCTAACATTCGTCCCTCTAACTGGAATATCATCAGTAAACGTAATACAAGCATCGATGTCTGCCTGAACATCAGAATCAATATCAGGCTCAGTGTAAGGCTCATAATTATCCTTAACATCAACTCCTAACCCTATCTCTCTATCCTCAACATCGGTCACGGAATCAAAATCTCTAATCCTCTTGCGAGGTGGTAATAGGTCAGCGTGTACGGGAGATAAAGCTCGAGGTACGGGCGAAGCTACAGGTACCGATGTAGTAGGGGACCTACATCTCTTGGGAGATGGCCCCGCAAAAGTAGCAGTCGGTGAATCTGATGAAGTGTTTGAATGAGAATCTGATGAAGTCTCTGACGAAGAATCTGACAGAGAATCTCGTGATGAGTCATCTGCGGTGAAATGATCTGATGAAGAGTAATCCGCTGAATATCTCAATGCAAGTCGGTGAGTAGGTAATGGTCCAACTCTCTTCCTGGCAGTCAACATCTGAAGTACCCCGTTAGGCTGGGTACAGTAAGGTCGACCAACAAGAATCGGCTGACCGGGCAAAATTAGAACAGCCGGTCGGCAAGGTAAAGTGGATGGTGCAGGTAAAATTTGACGAATAGGTGGTGATGGTGGTGATGAGCGTGCTGCTACTCGGCTCCTCCACTGAGCAACAGTGACCTCATGCGGGTCCTGTGATGGTGGTCTCTCAGAAATGTCACTGTCAGATGAATCAGTGCAAACGAATGGAGAAGTCTACTGTATGGTGGGAGCAATAGGTGGTATAGAGGGTACAATAGGTGAAGTAGTGGGTGTATCAGTGGGTATCAGTGGAGTGTTGATCAAGATTGACGGTACCTATATAAAATATAAATATAAATATAAATATATAATATACTTATAAATATATAAATATAGGGTAAGAATCAAAAATCACAATTATAGTAAACCGAGAGTATGATTCCCGGGTCGTTTTCCCCAACGAGGAATGCAATTTGGAAAATCGGAGAGTCGTTTGGAGGAGGAATCTATAGTTAATACAACAAGGATTTTGATTGGTAATCTAAAAACTACAAGAAAAGTTAAGGCAAACATTATAAAAATAAATTAATGAAAACACATATTACAAAAACACGCAAATCACGGAGAATCCTAAACAGGACCAAAAAACCCTAAATTATCAAAATTAATTCTTAACGGATTATTTGGTTTTTATAAGTCTAAATTAACTAAAAAGCTAGAACAAAGAAAACTAACTAAAACCTAAGGTGATTCGGGCTTGGAAAACACAGATACGGTGGAACGGGGAATTCAAATCCCGTTCTTTAAAAAAAACAAGATTTTGCAGATTTAAAAACCCAAGCGAAGCAAAATCAGATTTTTCTAGGTTCTAAAATGTTAAAACAACCTTTTCTAAAAAATTATATGAATTTTTTACTTTTTTAAAATTTTTTAATGAATTAAAAACGATTTTAAATGAAATTAAATGTTTTAAAAAAAATACGAAACTATTTTCAAAAAACTAAAAAACAAAATCATGAAAAAAGTTACTTAACCAGTGAGGAACTAGGAAAAATACTGCTTGTGAAATGAGCTTATCAATGAGATGCAGTGAAATAAGCTAAAAACAGCTTATAAACTAAAATGCCTAAAACGTATATAAAACATTAATTGTGCAAACCTAAACTGAAAAAGACCCAAGGGCGAGTTGGAGAGGGAGTGTGTGTGTAAAACGTTTGGTTGATGGTGGTAGAGGTCCCGGGTTCGAGCTTAGGCTCACTTGGATTCCCCACTATCACCAAAGTTATGTTTTAATATTTTTTCCATTTTTTTATAACTTTTTTAAAAGACTTAAAAATAAGCACTTTTTACAAAGACATTTTTTTTATAAAACACAAATAAGCACTAAAATAAGCTAAATAAGACAGAATAAGCCTAAACTTCACTAAACCTTAAAAATGCTAACTGTTTAGCTACTTGGGCACAAATAAGCAAACCAAAAAGAGTAATAAGCTAAGACAGGAGCTTAACTACACCTTATAAGCATATTGGAACAAAAATAAGCACTAAATTATGCTAGAATGACAAGAAAACTTATAAAGCGATAAACTTAAAGAATTTTAAGCTAAGATCAAAAGCTTCAATAAAGCTCTAAACTAAAGAGAAACGCTAAATTAGATTTAAACCTAACCTAATAAGCTTGAAATACATCTAAATAAGCAGGTGCAATAAGAAATAAGCATAAATAAAGCCAATGAGGCGCCTTTTGGCATAACTGATAACGCAAAAAAGGCTAATAGGGACATTTTATAGTTTAAAAATAAGCTAGACAAAAGATCCTTATGGCTTAGTGGCTTATATACCACTAAAGAAGAATGGCTAAAGAAGCAACAATAAACAACAATGAAGAAAGCATTGATGAAATTCAAATAGCAAGCTTAAAAATCTTCATGAAAAAGGCATCTCACACAATTCAGACACTTAGACAAATGTGTTTCAAACTTTATGCAACTTAAACAAATTACCAACTTATATGGAGCTTCAAAATAACAACACAAACGCAGATCCTATTGACTATATAGACCTACAAACAGATTGACTTCAACCTCAAAGAGACAATAATCACAACTCAAAAAGGATTTCGAAATTCACGAATAAGCCAAACAAAGCATTTGAAAAAGCATTTTTTACAAATAGATACAATACTTATAGCATCTTTTGACAGTTTTGGTAAAACACAAACCAAACAAATGCAGGCTATTAGAGTTGGTTTCTAACCTCTTTTAACACATGCATAAACACAAAAACTTCACAAAATGACAATAAGCAAAAGCACAATCAAATAAGCAACTAAAATAAGCTATATTCCAACAGATTCAAGCAATGAACTCTTAAAACCTTAAATTTAAGATTTAAAACTTAAAAACTCAACAAACTAATTTTATAGACAATTAAAGTCTAAACTAAACTGACACAAGTTCAAAATGCTATTTTGACGTCCCATTTGAAAAACCCATGAAAACAGTAAACCAAACCACCCCTTTAAATACTAAAATGTCTTTTTTACTTGCAAACATTAAATTTTTATGTACAACCCTTTAAGACCAGATATCTAACAAGCATAATAAGTAATATTAAGCTTATTTAAACAACTAATAAGCAATCAAATAAGCTAAAACAGATTGTGCTAGTCTATAGCTACTTTAAGACTATTTAGGTAAAAACTTAAACTACGTACTTTCTAAACTATTTAAAGACAAGCAAAATAAGCATCTAAACCTCACAAAAAGCATAAATAAAGCCAAAGAGAAGCAGGCCGAAAAGCAACAAAAAGCAGGTTGAATAGTAAATAGGCTAAAAACATTAAATGAAAACATTACAATCCAAGCTTTTTCTTGTGCATATTCAGAAACCCATAACGACTTATCACAATGCTATTGCTTATCCAAAAAACACTAACGCCATGGCAATACCAAAAACACCAGTGCTCCAGAGATCTTCATAATAATTTTTTTTGTATTTTTTTAGATTTTAAAAACAGTTAAATAAAAAGGATAAAATAGTAAACACAGGCAAAGATTAAGAAGCTAAAACTTAGTGAAGTTTAGGAAATCAATAAGCTTGCATCATAGCTTAAGCAAGCTAACATTATATTAAATGATCCAAGACACAGAAATCTTAAAAACAATACCGTTCAAACTTTTATAAAAACTTAAACTTTACAAGAATTTGAAATACAAATAACTTTAAAAATTAAATAAATATTACATTAAAATAGACATAAACTTTAAAAAAAAAACTTAACCTTCACGACAAAGTTAACCCTCATTTATAGGACCCAGATAAAGGACCAAGAGATCCTTGCTTGAATTTCTTTGTGTGAGGAACAGCAGCATCAGATCTTGTGTGCCCATCAAATAACTTGTCTTCTTTAAATTCATCCATAGCCCTTTGAATGTGACCACGTTTAAACATTCCCCCAATGAAATGCCTTTTGATGCCACGTGCCAAGCAAAAACGTCACTCATTGCCTCAATATTGGCTTCTAAAGGGGTTTTATGATTTAACCTTCAGTAAGTGTAATTTGGGAAGAGGGTAACCGTAACAGTGGCGATTGACGCGGGATAGGGGTAGTTCTGTTTAGTTTGGTGCAGGGTGATAGTTTGGTGATATGGCCAATGGTCCCCTCCATTTAAATGATTATTCGATTAAAGTCCTTGGGTAGCACTCAAATACTTGGTCCTTGGAGTTTATAAATGTTGCACCGTTAGTCCTTTTAGGGACTAACAAGGGTGTTATGGGATGATGTTGGGCTAGCTTTGGGCCGGGTATGGTTTTTTAAAAAGACTTGGGCTTTTTAATTAGGTTTAGGGTGTATAAGGTATAAGTGGCCTTCCCTGGCCCACTAGTGGTACGGTGGGCCCACTTTTGGCAGTTTAGGTTTTCGGGTTTGGTTTTTGATGCTCTTTCCAAATCCACTTCCCGGGGTTGACTTTGATTTGATTTGACTTTGAATTTTTGTTGACTTTTGGCTTTGATTTTGACTTCTCATTACGCTTTTTACGTTCTCGTGCTCGATTTTGTCATTTTGGCTTCGATTTTTGTCCTTTAGATATCCGTTACCTGCATAATACAAATACAAAACATACAAATACACAATGTATGTTTTGGTAACTTTTTGTCAATTTAAGACCGTTTTATGGTCACAGGTTATGTAATTAAACACATACCAGAAGATCCCCCGATACTAAGATATTTGTGACCTCGCGCGGTAGATGGCTATAAGTAAGCACTTAGAAAACTAAGAATCTCATCACCCTCGACAATTACCTCGAAAAGTTAGCTAATGGTTCATTGAGGGGAAATTAAAAGAATCCAAAGATTAGAAAAGCCCCTTATTTATCACAATTTTAAGATATGCTTATTTCTAACTAATTTTGCATTTCCCCTTTTTTTTTTTAACTAACTAATTTGACTTACTTTATTTTCATAACCGTTAAGGATCATAGAACAAGATGCATTTCGATCTGAAAATGCCCCGAAAAGGATAAATTCATCGTTCCCGACTTTTTAACTCTCCAAACAAGCTTAAAAAAAACAAAATCAATGCAAATATCATTTAAGATGCTAACATGAATCATATTTGCATATTGTGCAGCTTTCGACTCCCCACAATTGTATTCTATCTTAGTGTGTATGTGCTATTTAGAATTTCTACCATGGATCCAACATGTAGACAAATTCTAGTTTAAACGTTCTACCCAGATAATGAGTTTGAAGTCGAGATCATCCCATTAGCGCTTTCTCTCGGCACATCCCAACCTAGTGGCTAAGTGACCAGGCTTTTGAAACACCCCACAGAAACGAGTATCGTGACGTACACCGACTTTTATTCTTAGTTTTTTCAAAAACTCTTTGGATTCATCGTATACAAATAGCTTATTTAAAAACTAAAATTGAATAGTCAAAGTTTAAAACATATTTAAATTTAACAAAAAGAGATCTGTTAATGTACTTCACACTTAATATTAAACATTAAGCAATTGTACCCCTCGACCTTTTAAAGGCTGCAACATCGGTTGAGAGTCGGCAAGATACAGCAACTTTTATCATCCAACAGGTTTATATTGGTAAAAAATAAATGCATTTTTCATCATTTATCTCATTTTTTTTATTTTATTTCACGAGGATATAGAATCAGACTTTTTATTTTGAAAAATTCAATTCAATATAAAAAATAGAATTTGTTTTAAAGTTTAAGACTCCATAAATAGCACGTAATATTAATCCTGTTATAAGCTTATGGAAAAAAGCCACAAAGTACCACACATGAGCTCTTAAGATTTCCAACTAAAAAAAATCCTTGTTAGCATCCATACACCATCACTCACTCAAGTCCTTATTCGTTCTTGAGGTAATTTCCGCTAACACTTAGCCAAAATGTTAAGGAACAAGCTAGAGTTCAACATGCTCGACCCTGGGTTACAAATTTATTCTTATTCTACCCAGCCGGAAGTAAAAATTGTGGACCCAACTCTTATTTTATTTGAAGGATTTTTAATTTTTTAATTTTTTGGTATTTTTCAAAATTTTTGGTGGTAAAAATGGGATTACATGAAAACAACAGTTGCAGGCACAATCAAATCGAAGATACCCGTCAAACTAAATAAAACATGATTCCTCAATGTTTTAAAATGTTGGGACTTATGTCATACCTAAAGCCCGTTTATTGATTAAGCCTCAAGAAAACGTTAGTCGATAAGATTTGTATATTGATTTCCCAGAATGAAGCTGAGGATTTGAAGCTCTTGTGATCGAAGAACAAAACCGCGAGCACGAGAGGCTTCAAAAATCCGGGACAATCCTGGACAATCACAAAAACACAAGCAAACGAGAATGGAAAGAGGCACACCTCTCACAAAAAAAACACTTATTCATTACTACATAATATAACTACGGATAAACATGGTGTGGCACCTACGAATCGCATTGTTCAGGGTCACTAATCTGACCCCAATACCCCAAGATCATATGTCCTTGGGGAAGGTTTGTGAATCTGGAACAACCAAAAGTGGTACGTTCCCCTCCAAAGTAATGCTTAATTCGATGACCGATTCACCCTTAAAGTTTGGCCGCGGATTTTGAGATAACCAACGGTCCCATATGGAAAGACATGGAAATGATAAATGGTCCGGACCAACGTGATATTTATAACTTTTGCTGAGAACATCTGTCAATCTAGAGTTAAAGAGAAGACTTGATCACCGACGTTTAAAAATGCGGTTTTTTGATCGTTGAGTGTGGGATCCCTCTTGTTTTCTACTTTATAGATCAAAGAGTTCCTCATAGGCATATCACGAAGGTGTCATTTAGTTCATTTGTTGTACTTTACAATATCACACCACGTCTCAAGGTCAAAGTTTGCATGCTTCAAGGCTCAGTAAGCTTTGTGCTCGAGCTCAATCGGTAAGATTGACATGCTTGGTCCCGTACAAGAAGCTTGTATTGGGGTACACCCAATGGGTGTTTTTGTGACGTGTACGAAGGCCCAAAGTCATCATCTAGTTATTATTTCCGACCAAGAGGTACGGGTTCATCACCCACGTCCTTTCCAAGAATTCGTTCAACACACAGATGTAAGATACCTCAACTTGCCCACTTGTTTAATGGTGATACGTCATGGGAGCCACCGGTGAGGTAACTCCGATTTAAGCATGACCTTTGCAACTTCATTCAAAAATGGGTTTCCGCGATCACTTATTGATAGCAGCGAGTGGCACCGATTCGGGCGAAGAAGATTTAAGAAATTTGCCAAACCACTCGGAGCGTCCGTTGTGAGGGGACGCTTTTGCTTTCAACCCATTTTGACAAGTAGTCGACCGCCACGATTATATTATTTTTTCCCTTCCGTAAAGAACGAGAAGGCCCCATGAAATCGAATGCCCCATACGTCAAAGATTTTGCAAACTTAGATGGGATATTTGGAGTATTACATCAACTCTAGGAAAGCGAAATTTTTCTTGACGCTGACAAGTGTCACAATCGGGTGACCAAGTCCATAGTGCATGCTTTGTAAATTGTGGGCAATAAAAAAATCCGAGTCAAAAACCTTATTTGAGCGAGTGCAGTTGGCACCTTAATGTCCCCCGGTGGGTCCCACAATGCAAGCTGTAGAGAATGTCAACAGCTTCTGGCCAGCAACACACCGCCGATCACTTGATCTCACAATTTTGAACAAATAGGGTCTACCCAAAAGTAGTGTATGAACATCATGAAAAACTTGTTTTTCTGCAGTTACGACCAGTCCCTTTAACAATGAATTTCCCCGCGTGGTAATTTGCATAATTATGACAAACCACGGGTATTACTGAGCACCACAAAGTCACCAATAAGTGTCTCGAGAGGAAACTTTCATCTTATCTCCTTTGGGTCGAGCACATTTTCAAAAAAAAAATTATCTAATAATCTGGGAAAGATGAACGTCACGAGATCTATTGCCTCCTTTTGTGACAATTACATTGAATGAACTCTAGAATGAGAGGAAACCCACCGTGAGCATCCTCGCTCTTGGAAATCCTTTTTGCAAAAAGATATTTAGAGGGCGGAAAGTGGATTCCGTAGACACTATGCCTTTTTGTCAAGATTTGAGGTAAGACCAGAAATATTTCAAGCATACACCAAGGCTAAACATTTCTTTCACCGCGTGGTTAATGCGATTCCGCCGCGTTCATTTGTTTTGCTAGCATAATGTATAGCCGGAAGTGTTTATTTCATGACGTTGCCCCAAGACTCACCTATGGTCAAGAGTTGCTTGCATCCACAAAAGCTGCAAAGGGCAAGTCCCTAGTTTGGGGCATTCAAGATTGAGCTTCGGTAAGTTTTTTTCTTTAAAACGTTACAAAAGCATAATACATTCATTGGGAGAAGATTGAGACGGAAGTATTCTTCTCAAGAAGATGAGTCATCGGTCGGGAAATTTTGGAAAAATCCTTAATGAACCGTCGGTAAAATCGCGTAGCCGAGAAAACTCCGACCGCCCTTTACGTATGGTGGGATGAGAGGTGTAACTTATCAATCACATCGAACTTGGCTTTAAGCAACCTCCTCCTATTTTTTGGAAGATCGATTAGTCGGGGTGCCAAGACGAATTCCTCCTTAACAATAAAATGTACTCTTTTCCCAATTTAGACTAAATATTGGTGTCTTCACACCTTTGAAGCATCTTGTCTCCACGAGAGATGCAATTTCCCCGAATGAATTCCCAAAACCTTGAAAAGTCGTACCAGGTAAAGACTTCCATCGATTTTTTCGATCATGATCACGAAAGATAGCCAGAGCAGAGCACCTTGGAAACGTGCCCGGTGCATTGCGATAAGCCGAAGGAGGCATGCGACGTATGAAGCGCACTTTCCGTAAGGACCACGTAAAAGTGGGTCTTTTCCTGATCATGAGGTCGATGGAGATTTATAGTAACCCAGAAACATTCTGAAAAACAATAGTACTCGTTTCCGCTAATCTCTCTCAAGCATTTAATCCATAAACGTTAGTGTAAAGTGTTTACGTGTGGATCTACATTTGTAACTTACGGTAGTCAATGCCCTACACCCAACACCATAACCATCGAGATCGGAATCCAACTATTATATTTATTATTTCCAACAACTGATAAAAGCTAACCTTTGTGTACAACAATGTACGGTGGCTTCTACACCAGGACTATTCCGAATCGGGTAAAATAATCCGCATCAAGAAGTTTTTCAACTCTCCTTTTGATACATCGTGGATTCCTTTGGATTCAACCCATACTTTGTGTTGAACCGCCGGTTTGTAATCCTTCTTCCATAAGAAATCTTGTGAGTACCAAATTCAGGGATAATACACTTGATGTCATAGAAGTTTTCCAAGCGATGGCTCGCATTGTGTGACATCAAAACCTATATGAGACGCTTTTTCCTCGGACACTCAAGTCTTTAGCAATTAAGACGGGCAACATGTTGTCTACCTACTTCCCAAAATGCATTTTCGAGAAAGAGGTAAGTGTCCATTAATTTCGACTTCGAGGTTCATCAATTGAAGTTTATCATTTTACTAGCTTCACAAATTTTTAGGTTCTTATTCGAATTTCAGGCAAATATTTCCTGAGTGGAGGGTAATGAAGGATGCATCATTGAGAAATGAATCAAGAAGAAGAATATCCCCCTCTGAGTCATAGTATGAGTCATCAACTTCCGGTGAAGTTGGTCATCTCGAGAGCGAGGACAGCATCGCTTTCTCCGTGAAAGAAATCACTATCCCCGAAAGGATAGAGTCGGTATAAGAGTGTAAAAACGATCGGTCAAATAATGAGTGATTTGCCACTCGCGATCCATCGGTAAAAAAACCAGTAACTCTTCTGAGAATAACTCTCACAAGCCATTTCAAAGACGTGCGAATCGTTCCACGTCATATCATCGTAATTAGCTTAGATAGTCACGAAGTTTGTTCAAGAGTGAAATGTTCACGGCGGTAGCTTTTCTATCACGAATGTTAATTCGTCCTCGTATACATCAGAAAACAAGAGCACGTCCTTTCTTTAAGAAGGATCTCCCGAGAATAGGGGAACTCGGGGAGAGCATCGAAATTCTAATACGATCTGCAAAGTTTAGGCCGGGAATTGGAATCTTTCCTACTTTTATGTAATTCATCTCGGCGATACCGTCTCGGCAAAAAGTGAGGGTGGGCTCGAACGGATGCTGCAAGTTCCAGGAGACGTCATACAAGTAGGAGTGACTCCGAAGAGAAATCATTTTCCACACGGGATATAAAGCATGAGATTTATCGCTACTTGCCAAATCGCCAGCTAATCACTCATCCCATATCTGGAAAATCTCACGTATGAGAAATTTGCCAAGGGGTCTCCAAGTTTTGTTGGTAACTTTTTTAGGAGAAAAACCGTCGAGCATTGCTCTTTTCAACGAGTCTAGCCATTTCACTTAATTTTTCTTTTGTTCCAATTAAGCGCTTTAAGAGTCAGAGGCAAATTTTGGGCATAAGAATCCAATAAAGCATACCTGAAGGCAATTTCTAAACTCAAATGAATCATTAAAAAAGATTTCGTAGAATTTCACGATATGTTGGTCATTCGCTTGGTTTCGACGAGGCGTCTTTCATCATTACAGCTCGAAGAACAAAACGACAGTATCGGTTACTCATTGGAGCACTAACGGGAGCAACAACAGGCTCAAAATTGGGTACATGAGATTGAATTATTGACAACCGAGGTGGCACGCTTTGGGTACTTCCGTTATTAGTAGTAGCACCCGTGTCCTTGTCACCCGTCGAATTTCACGTCCACGAACTATAATGGAAGAAGAAAAAGTAGTAGAAATCGTGTGGGGTCCATGATAAGAAATGCCACTTCGGTAGTGATTGCTTTTTTCAAGTCACTTTTCCCGGGTTAGCAAAGTTTTGCTAGAAGAGAACTCCGACCGAGTAAGGCGTATTGTAATTCATGAACATGGATAAGCAAATCGGATTTCAATTGGTCATTTGATTTTTGCATGTAGAAGAGGGTGTTTGGTATATTTGCAATATTTTCTCATAACCGCATCATACTTTGATTTAGTTTTGAAAATCATCTCTTCGACACACCTTGTTTTGCGGAGCCGGGAGCTTAGTAAGGTGAAGCTAGCTTGGGTAACCGAGTTTGATTTAATCAGGGTCGTTAAATTTGGCCTTAGTTAACGTGTTGTAGGTTTAGAATTTTTGGTTGAATTAATTTCCCCGGTGTGGTTGTGAAAACGTTATTGTTATTTCCTTGAAAATCAATGAAAGCAATAGGATCTTGGTTTGTGAACGGAGGAAACCCGGAGGTTCGAATTGGATTAGCAATCCGGGCTCGGTAAACCGTGTATTTTCCGTATGATTGAAATTAGTTTTATGCTCGGCGTCTTAGGGAAACATATTACGATAAAGAAAAAAAATAAAAAAAAAAAAAAAAAGAAATAAAAAAATATTGTCACGATAAACGTTTGCGCGATCGGTGTTGGACAATTTTCGGTAGAGCTGAGCAACCACCACAAGTAACACAACTTTTCCGCGACCGCTTTTCACTGAGCTGAGCTTGGGTTTGGTTTTGTTCTTATTCGAGAAGTAAGCTTCACCATATCTTTAAGTTCAGCAACATCGGTAAGAGAATTATCGGGGGTAGACACTCTCAGCAAACTCCACTTTGGCAACAACCAGTTTGATAAGTGAAACTTATAACTTCTGGATTTGCTATTCAATGATTCTTAGGCCAATGCACGGGGCATTTTATCCAAATAGTTACCATCCACCCGCGGCGAATGTTCAACAAATCTTGATCATTTAGAGTTACAAAGACACTATAATAAAGTATCGAGTTGATAGGTAAATCCGAAAAACCAATATGTGGCATGGCCCGAAGAAGATCATATGAATCGGATCCCATGCCGTAAAGAGTTTCATCAAGATCGTGTTAGAAATCTCGTGAATATATACATTATTTAAGATTGTTGTTTTGGAAGGATGGATATAATATGTTGATGAATTTTAATCGAAACAAGATCATCTAGTTAGAATCGATCTAGGGGGTTCTTGATCTCAAGCCAAAACCGGGCAGCACCTTCGAGGGAAAGGGAAAAGCATAAGCTAACAGACGTACACTGGGAGACGGTCCGGCTATAACTTCATCGTAAAGGATCTATGTTTGACAATAAACGGATGTGAGCATGAGGTCCTTCTTTGACAATGTCAGAAAAATTTGATCTGTATTTGAACTAGGTAAGCAACCGTTGCTTAAGCTCAAAAGTTGTTCCGCGAAGATTTCGCACAGACGGATGGCATCCTCTTACCCCACGTGGGTGCTTCGTGCATTACGCCATAGTACGGAGTATCGTCCATCAACGTAGACTACGGGTGGAGCCTTGATTTGATCAATTGGTTCCATAAGTTGAATGGGTTTCTAGACTGCGAAAGTCGGGTTGACTTGTTGTTGTTGACGGTTAGAATTACGGGATTGAGAACGAGTGCGCATGCACTAAAATGTAAAAAGAAAATTTATACTAATTTTTTTGGTTTTTTGGTTTTTTTTTGTTGGTTTTTTCAACAATGTATTCACAATATATTTTAATAACGGACAATGAGATAAGACACTTAAACCTAATAATCAACTCGCTTCTCGGTAACTCTTTAAAAGAAAAACGCACAAAGGAGTTTGTTTAACTTTAAAAGGTGAGCCGTACGATCCAGAGTGACACAAAAGGCAATTTTTTTGATCTTTGGTTTCGGTAACTAAGTTAATGGATAATACTTTCAATGAACTATTATATGTTGGTGTTCTTTTACCAACTTGGTAATAATTTTTTATTTCTTTTTATGGATAATGTTTTTAATTTTTTTTTTAGATTTTTTATTTTTTTATATTATAATTATACTAATAAAAAAAATGAAAAATATTTTTGTATTTTTATATATTTTTTTTATAACAAGAAAAATAACTTCACACGGAAGGGTCTTCAAACACAAATTTTCCAAACTCTTTACAACAATCGTAGACGATAACCTCACCGTGCAGCGCGCATATCAAAAACTGATCAAGATTGACTGTACCTATATAAAATATAAATATATAATATACTTATAAATATATAAATATAGGGTAAGAATCAAAAATCACAATTATAGTAAACCGGGAGTATGATTCCCGGGTCGTTTTCACCAACAAGGAATGCAATTGAAAGTCGATAGTCGTTTTTGATGAATTCGATTGCTTGAATGGAACAAGAATTTGGAATTGTTATCACAACTATGGGAAAATTAAGGCAAACACTAGTAAAAACAATAGAATGTAAAACAAATTTTAACTAACCAACCGAGAATCCTAAACGGACCTAAAAACCCTTAATTATCAAATTAAGTCCTAAAATGATCTCTTTGGTTTTTATAAAAGTCTTAATTGACTAAAAAGCTAAACAAAGAAAACGTAACTAAAACGAAGGATGATTGTAGGGCTAGAAAACACTAAAAACGTGAACGGGATTCAATCCCTTTTCTTATAAAAAAACTAGATTTGCAATTTAAACCCTAACGAAAGCAAATCTAATTTACCTATCCTTAATTAGAAAAGAAAATTTTCTAAAAAAATTATATTGTTTTTGACTGATAGGATTATAGTTAAATGAATTAAAAACGATATTGTAATGAAAATTGAAATGTTTAAAAAACACTAAACTATTTATAAAAAAATATAAAAATCATAAAAGTATCTTGAACATTGAGGAGAATCTAGAATAAATAAGCTTGTGAAAACAACTTATTAAATAAGCAGTGAAATAAGCCAAAAACAACTTATAAGCTAAAATGCCTAAAATGTATATAAAACATTATTTGTCAAACCTAAACTGAAAAAACACAAGGGCGAGTTGGAAGAGGGAGTGGTGTTGTAAAACGTTTGATTATTGGAGGTAAGAGGATCCCGGTTTTTTTTTTTTATTTTTCCCCCGCGAGCTTAAGAGCTCACTTGGGGCTATCCCCACTAAGCCCAAATATATTTTTTTCATTTTTTATAGACTTTTTAAAACACTTAAAAATAACACTTTACAAAGACACTTTTTTTATAAAAACACAAATAACATCAAAAATGAACTAAATAAAAACAAGAAATAAGCCTCAACTTCACTAAGCCTTATAAATGATAACTGTATTAGGACACTTTGGGGCACAAATAACAAACCAAAAGAGTAATAAAGCTAGACAGGGCGCTTAACTACACCTATTAGGCATATTGAGAACAAAAATTAAGCACAAAATTATGCAGAATTACGCTAAAACTTATAAAGCAATAAACCATAGGAATTTAAGCTAGATTCAAATAAGCCTTAAATAAGCTCTTAACTAAAAACAATAACTAATTTTGATTAAACCTAACCTAATACTCAGAACTACCACATATAAATAAGTAGGGGCAAATAAGCGAGGATAAGCCTAAATAAGCAAATGAGCCTTTTGCCATAACTGATAGCAAAAATTCTAAAGGGGACTTTATAACTTTAAATTAAGGCTAGCAAAGATCCTTATGGCTTAGTGGCTTATACCACTAAGAAGAATGGCCAAAAAGCTACAATTAGCAACAATGAAAAAGCATTTTGAAATTCAAATAAGCACTTAAAAAGCTTCATGAAAAAGGTATCTCACACAGATTCAACACTTAGACAAATTTTTCAAACTTTTGCAATCTTAACAAATTACCACTTTTGAGCTTAAAAATAAGCAGACAAACAGATCCTTATGACTATATAACCTACAAACAGATTGACTTTAGACCTAAAAGAACAATAATCAACACTCAAAAAGGAGTTTGAAATTCACAATAAGCCACAACAAGCATTTGAAAAAGCATTTTCTCAAAAAAATTCAATACTTAGCACTTTTGACAGTTTTGGTAAAACACAAACCAAACAAATGCAGGCTATTAGAGTTGGTTTCTAACCTCTTTTAACACATGCATAAACACAAAATCTTCACAAAACGACAATAAGCAAAAGCACAATTAAATAAGCAACTAAAATAAGCTATATTCCAACAGATTCAAGCAATGAACTCTTAAAACCTTAAATTTGAGATTTAAAACTTAAAAACCTAAACAAACTGAATTTTAGGACTAATTATAGCTAAACTAAACTGACTCAAGTGTCAAAATGCTATTTTTACCCATTTTAACCCATGAAATCAGTTAAACCAAACACCCCTTTAAATACTTAAAATGCCTTTTTTACTTGCAAACTTAAATTTTTTATGAACAACCCTTTAAGACCAGATATCTAACAAGCATAATAAGCAATATTAAGCATATTTAGACAACTAATAAGCAATCAAATAAGCTAAAATAGATTGTGCTAGTCTATAAGCTAATTAAGACAGATTTAGGAAAAACTTAAACTAATGACTTCTAAACTATAAGACAAGCATAATAAGCATTAAACATCACAAATAAGCATAAATTAGCAAAGATAAGCAGGCAATAAGCAACAATAAGTAGTTGAATAGTAAATAGGCTAAAAACTTAAAATGAAAACTTACAAAGAGTCCAAGCTTTTTCTTATGAATTTCAAAACCCAAAACAACTTATCACAATCCTATAGCTTATCCAAATAAGCACTAACCCATGGCCATCCAAAATACACCATGCTCCATGAGATCTTCTTTATATTTTTTTTGTTTTTTTTGTATTTTTTTAGATTTTAAAAACAGTTAAATAAAAAGGATAAAATAGTAAACACAGGCAAAGATTAAGAAGCTAAAACTTAGTGAAGTTTAGGAAATCAATAAGCTTGCATCATAGCTTAAGCAAGCTAACATTATATTAAATGATCCAAGACACAGAAATCTTAAAAACAATACCGTTCAAACTTTTATAAAAACTTAAACTTTACAAGAATTTGAAATACAAATAACTTTAAAAATTAAATAAATATTACATTAAAATAGACATAAACTTTAAAAAAAAAACTTAACCTTCACGACAAAGTTAACCCTCATTTATAGGACCCAGATAAAGGACCAAGAGATCCTTGCTTGAATTTCTTTGTGTGAGGAACAGCATCAATCTTGGCCCTTCAAATTAACTTGTGCTTCTTTAAATTCATCTTAGCCCTTGGATGTGTCCACGTAATCATTCCCCCAATGAATGCTTTTGGATTGCCAACGTGTCAGAGCAAAAACGTCACTCATTGCATCATTATTGGCTTCTAGAAGGGGGTTTTAGTGGGTTTAACCTCGAGGTAAGTGTAATTTTGGGGATGGAGGGTGAACAGTAACAGTGGAGGGTGAGCGGGAAAAGGGGTTGTTCTGTTTGTTTGGTGCAGGGTGAGAGTTTGGTGATATGGCACAAATGGTCCCTCCATTTTATATGAGTTTATGCATTAAAGGTCCTTGGTGGTACAACTTTGGTCCTTAGAGTTTATAAATGTTGCACCGTTAGTCCTTTTAGGGACTAACAAGGGTGTTATGGGATGATGTTGGGCTAGCTTTGGGCCGGGTATGGTTTTTTAAAAAGACTTGGGCTTTTTAATTAGGTTTAGGGTGTATAAGGTATAAGTGGGCTTTCCCGGGCCCACTAGGTGGGTACGGGTGGGCCCACTTTTGGCAGTTTAGGTTTTCGGGTTTGGTTTTTGATGCTCTTTCCAAATCCACTTCCCGGGGTTGACTTTGATTTGATTTGACTTTGAATTTTTGTTGACTTTTGGCTTTGATTTTGACTTCTCATTACGCTTTTTACGTTCTCGTGCTCGATTTTGTCATTTTGGCTTCGATTTTTGTCCTTTAGATATCCGTTACCTGCATAATACAAATACAAAACATACAAATACAATGTATTTTTGGTACGTTTTTAGTCATTTAAGTCCGGTTTTAGTGGTCAAAGGTATATGTAATTAAACACATACCAAAATCCCCCATACTAAGATATTGTGTGTCCTCGCGTAATGCTATAAGTAAGCACTTAGAAAACTAAGAATCTCAATCTCCCTCGACTAATTACCTCGAAAAGTAGCTAAGTGTTCATTGAGGGAAATTAAAGAATCAAGAGTTTAGAAAAGCCCCGTTTTTACCATTTTTAAAGATATGCTTATTTCTACTAATTTTTGCATTTCCCCTTTTTTTAACTAACTAATTTGACTTACTTTATTTTCATAACCGTTAAGGATCATAGAACAAGATGCATTTCGATCTGAAAATGCCCCGAAAAGGATAAATTCATCGTTCCCGACTTTTTACTCGTCCAAACCAAGCTTAAAACGAAATCACATCTAAATATCAGTTAAGATGCTAACACTACTCATATTTGCATCTTGTGAACTTTTCACTCCCGACAATTATTATATCTTAGGTGTATGTGCTATTTTGAATTTCAACCATGGATCAACATTTTGCAAAATTCTATGTTTCACGTTCCACCCGAGAATAATGAGTTTGAAGGCGAGATCATCCCATGTAGCGACTTTCGTCTCGGCACATCCCAACCTCGCGGCTAAGTGACCAGGCTTTTGACACCCCACAGAGACTAGTATCGGGACTCACGGACCTTTGGTTTCAAAAACTCTTAGGTTTCCCGTATATACATAGCTTATTTAAAAACTTAAAATGAAATAGTCAAAGTTCAAGAGCATATTTAAATTTAACAAAAAGTAATCTTATATTTATTAATTCTCACTTAATATTAAACATAACATTGATGCAATTGTAACCCTCGACCTTTTAGAAGGCTGCAACATCGGTTGTGAGCCGGCAAGATGCATCAAACTTTTATCAGTCTCGGATTATTATTCTTACTATGGGCTTTCTTTAGAAGGCTGTAACATCGGTTGTGAGCCGGCAAGATGCAGCAAACTTTTATCAGCCCACAGTTTATATTTATTATTCATTATATTTTTTTCATTTTTCATCATATATTATTATTATTATTTTTTTCATTTTACTTTGATATAGAGAAGACTTCTTTTTGGAAAATTTAAGTTTAAATCTGAACTAAGACTAAAATTTTTGCTATCAACTACATAAAATTTGTTGATTTAAGTTTAATCTCCAAAAATAGCACGTATTATTATTCCGGTTAGGAGCTTATGGGAGAAAAAGCCACAAATTACACACATGATCTCTTAAGATTTCCAAATAATCATTGTTTAGCATCCAACTCATACTTAACTCTATCATTTTTCGTTCTTCGCGAATTTCTACGAACACTTAGCTTAAAGTTAAGGAACAAACTAGAGCTCAACACGCTCGATCGAGTCAAAATTTATTCTTATTCTACCCAGCAGGAAAGTCAAAATTGTGACAAAACACTTATTTTATTTTTGAAAATTTTTAAATTTTTTCATTTTTTTGAAATTTTGGTGGTAAAAACGGGATTACGTGAAAACAACGGCTGCAGGCACAATCAAATCGATAGATCCCCCTATACTAGAACTAAATATTATCCTCAATGTTTTAAGAAGGGTCTCTACATAAATTCTAAGTATGCTTAAAGATAAACGTTAGTCGATAAGATTTGGATATTGGATTTCCCAAATGAAGCTGAGGATTTGAAGCTCTTGTGATCGAAGGACAAAACAACGAGCACGAGAGGCTTCAAAAATCCGGGACAATCCTGGACAATCACAAAAACACAAGCAAACGAGAAAGGAAAGAGGCACACCTCCTCACAACAAAAAACACTTATTCATTACTACATAATACTACTACGATAAGCATGGGTTGCCTCCCACGAAGCGCTTGTTTAGGGTCACTAAGCTTGACCCAATCCCCGAATTCATTTGTCCTTGGGGAAGGTTTGGAGATCCGGGACAACCATTTGTGGTACGTCCCCTCTAAAGTAGTGCTTAAGTCGATGACCGTTCACCTTGAAGTTTGGCCCGGAGTTTTGGGATAACTCGACGGTGCCATATGGAAAAACTTGGGTGATGGTGAATGGTCCAGACCAACGGGATTTTAACTTGCCCGAGAAAATCTTCAATCTAGAATTAAAGAGGAGGACTTGATCACCAACGTTGAAAATGAGGTTTTTGATCTTGGAGTCATGGATCCTCTTTGTTTTATCTTTATAGATTAAAGAGTTCTCATAGGCTTGATCACGAAGTTCATTTAGTTCATTGAGTTGAACTTTTCGGTGATCACCCGCTGTCGGAAGGTCAAAGTTTGCATGCTTCAAGGCCCAATAGGCTTTGTGCTCGAGCTCGATCGATAGATGACATGCCTTTCCGTACACGAGCTTGTAAGGGGTGCACCTGATGGGTGTTTTGTAAGCGGTACAGAAGGCCCAAAGTGCATCATCTAATTTATCCGACCAAGAGGCACGGTTTTAGCCTACGGTCCTTTCAAGAATTCGTTTCAAGCCATGATTGGATACCTCAACTTGCCTACTTGTTTGTGGGTGATACGCGATGGAGAGACGGTGAGTAACTCCGTATTTAAGCATGACCTTTGCAAACTGGTCATTGCAAAAATGGGTTCCGCGATCACTTATGATAGCACGAGGGGCACCGAATTGGGCGAAGAGAGATTTAAGAAATTTGCAAACAACTCGGGCGTCGTTGGTGGGGAGCACTTTCGCTTCGACCCATTTTGACAAGTAGTCGACCGCCACGAGTATGCATTTGTTCCATCGTGAAGACGGGAATGGCCCCATGAAATCGATTCCCCACACGTCAAAGATTTCACAAACTTGGATGGAATTTTGTGGCATTTCATCACGTTGCGAAATTTTTCCTTGACGTTGACAAGTGTCACATCGGGTGACCAAGTCATGGGCATCTCGGTAAATAGTGGGCCAATAAAATCCTGAGTCAAAAACCTTTTTGGCAGTGTAGTTGGCACCGTAATGTCCCCCGGTGGATCCACTATGGCAAGCTTTAAGGATATCAAAAGCTTCTTTACCTGCAACACACCGCCGAATCACTTAATCCACACATATTTTGAACAAATAAGGGTCGTCCCAAAAGTAGTGTTTAACATCTTTGAAAAACTTTTTCTTTTGTTGGGATGACATCCCTTTAACAATGAAATTCCCCGCGTGGTAATTTGCAAAATCGGCAAACCACGAGGTACCTGAGTCACCACAAAAAGTCACCATATTAAGTGTCTCGGGAGGAAACGTTTCATTTATCTCCTTTGGGTCGAGCACAATTTCATAAGGATTTTCTAATCGGGAAAGATGATCGGCCGTGAGATTCTTGGCTCCTTTTGTATCAATTACTTTGAATTTGAACTCTTGAAGGAGGAGAACCCACCAGAGCAATCTCGCCTTGGAATCTTTTTTAGCAAATAGATATTTGAGGGCGGAGTGATCCGTATACACAATGCTTTTGTTAAAGAAGAGCGTAAGACCAAGAATTTTTTCAAAGGCATACACCACGGCTAACATTTCTTTCTCCGTCGTGGTGTAATGCGATTCGCCTCAGTTCTTATGTATTTTGCTAGCATAATGTATAGGACCTGAAGTGTTTTTCATTACGTTGCCCTACCAGGGAAGACTGGCACCTATGACAAAGTCGCTTGCATCGCACATAAGCTCAAAGGGCAAGTCCCAGTCTAGGGCAATCAAGATTGGAGCTTCGGTAAGTTTTTTCTTTAACGTTTCAAAAGCTTGAATACATTCATTGGAGAAGATGAACGGAGTATTCTTCTCAAGAAGATGAGTCATCGGTCGGGAAATTTTGGAAAAATTCCTTAACGAACCGTCGGTAGATAATCGGCGTGCCGATGAAAACTCCGACCGCCCTTTAACGGTGGTGGGATAGAGTAACTATCAATCAATCGACTTTGGCTTTAACACCTCAACCTAATTTTTGGAAACTTATGCCAAGGACAATTCCTTCCTTAACCATAAAATGACTCTTTTCCCAATTTAGACAAAGATTGGTGTCTTCACACCTTTGAAGCATCTTGTCTACACGAGAGAGGCAATTTCCGAATGAATTCCCAAAGACTGAAAAGTCGTCCATAAAGACTTCCATCATTTTTTCGATCATATCATGAAAGATAGCCATCATACACCTTTGGAACGTGCCCGGTGCATTGCATAAGCCGAAAGGCATGCGACGATAGGCGAACGTTCCGTAAGGACACGTAAATGTGGTCTTTTTCTTGATCATGAGGGCGTCGAAGGAATTTAAAAGTATCCCGAGAAACCAATCGAGAAAACAATATAGAGAAACCATCGAGAAAACAATAGTACTCATTTCCCGCTAATCTCTCAAGCATTTGATCCATAAACAGTAGTGGAAAGTGGTCTTTACGAGTGGCTTCATTTAACTTTCGGTAGTCAATGCATACACGCCATCCCGTAACCAATCGAGTCAAAATTAATTCATTTTCAACAACGGTAAAGCCACCCTTTTTCGGTACCCAATGTACGAGGCTTACCCGAGGACTATCCGAGATCGAGTAAATTAATCCAGCGTCAAGAAGTTTTTCAACCTCCTTTTTGATGACATCGTGGATTTTTGGATTCACTCGTCTTTGGTGTTAATTGTAGTCCTCTTCCATAAGAATCTTGTGAGTATAAAATTTCGGGTTGATACCCTTGATGTCGGAGAGTTTCCAAGCAATGGCTCGCTTGTGTGACTTCAAAACCTTTATGAGAGCGGCTTTTTCCTCGACACTCAAGTCTTTAGCAATTATGACTGGTAACTTGTTGTCACCTTCCAAAAATGCGTATTCGAGATGAGGAGGTAAGTCCTTAAGTTCGACCTCGGGAGGTTCATCAATTGAAGATTTATCAGTTTTAGCTTCACAAATTTTAAGTTCTTTTCGAATTTCAGGCAAATAGTTTCCTTGGTTGGGAGGGGGTGATGGATCATCATTGAGAAATGATTTAAGAAGAAGAATATCCCCTTCCGAGTCATAGTAAGAGTCATCAATTTCTGGTGAAGTTGGATCATCTTCAAGAGCGAGGAAAGCATCGACTTCCTCAAGAAGAAAATTACTATCCCCAAAGGGAGTGAGAGTCGGAGAAGAGGTAGAAACGATCGGGTCATAGTAAGGAGTAGGATTGCCACTTGCGATCACATTGAAGAAACCGAGAACTTCTTGAGAATACTCCTCACAAGCCATTTCAATAACGTCGATTCGGTTCGCCGTCATATCATCGTAATTAGAAGAATATCTCGAAGTTTGGTCAAGATTGAATGTTATGGCTTCTTTTCCAACACGAAGAGTTAATTCTCCTTCGTAAACATCAATCAAAGCACGTCTGGTTTTTAAGAAGGATCTCCCGAGAATTAGGGGAACTCGGGGATCGGCATCAAAGTCTACGACTACAAAGTCAGCAGGGAATTTGAACTTTCCTACTTTAAGGTAAACATCTTTAGCGATATCGATCGGTTTGGTTATCGAACGGTCTGCAAGTTTAAGAGTCATACAAGTAGGAGTGAGCTCAGGAAGAGAAAGCTTTTTCCACATGGATAATGGCATGAGATTTATGCTAGCGCCAAGATCGGCCAAGGCTAAGCACTCATCCATTCCGGGAAAATCACATGGTATTAGAAATTTGCCGGGGTCTCCAAGTTTTTCGGGTAACTTGTTTAGGATGACCGCCGAACAATGCTCATTCAAAGGAGTTCTAGCCATTTCACTTAATTTTTCTTTGTTTCCGATTAAGGCTTTAAGAGTCGAGGCAAATTTTGGCATAAGAATCAAAGCATCCGCTAAACTAATTTCGAAACTCATATCTTGAAAGATTTTGTAGAATTTCTCAATTTGGTCGTTAGCTTTTTCACGGCGCTTTTCATCATTACGTCTCGAAGGATATGGAATTGACGGTTTCAAGTTAGGCATCGGAGCACTAACGGGAGTAACAACGGGCTCAGAATTTGTCATTTGAGGTTGAACTTGGACAACCGGAGGTTGGACGTCTTTGGTACTTCCGTTATTAGTAGGAAGCACCGTGTCCTTTGTCACCTCGGTTTCACGTTCCACTACTTTAGGAGGAGAAGAAGTAGTAGTAGGAATCGTGGGTCCTTGATAAGCAACACCACTTCGGGTGGTAATACCCTTCAAGTCTACCTTCGGGTTAGTAATGGTATTACTAGGGAGTGTCCCTGAACCTGAAGTAGAAGCGGTATTGGAATTCACAAACTTGGAAAGCATGTCCGTTAAATTGGTCATTTGATTTTGTAGGTTTTGGTTTTGGTCTTGCATGTTCCTCATAACTGCATCATTAGCTTTGACATAGCTTTCAAAATCGTTCTTAGTCACACCTTGTGTTTGAGGAGCCGGAGCTTGGTACGGTTGAGCTTGGTGAACCGGGGGTTGATTAATCAGAGGTCGATAAATTTGGCTTTGGTTGTAATTGGTCCCCCGGTTTTGGTTGTAACGGTTTTGATTGTTTCCTTGGTTTTGAACGGGAGGAAAACCAGGAGGTCGAATTTGATTAGTAATCGGGGCTCGGTAACCGGTATTTCCTTGATTAAAATTAGCTGTTGCTGCTTGGGAAACAAATTCTTGAATATTGTCACGATAAATGTTGCCATCGGTGGCGGGACAATTTCGGTAAGAATGAGCACCACCACAAGTAACACAACTTTCCTCGACCGCTTTCACAGGAGCGGGAGTGGGAGCTTGGTTTTGATTTTTCTTATCGAGAAGTAAAGCTTTCACCATATTTTTAAGTTCGGCAACATCGGGAGAAATAACGGGGGTAGAAGAGCTCGAACTCACTTTTGAAACAACCAGTTTGTTACGTGAATTACGAACTTTGGATTTGCTTTCAATGATTCTTAGGCAATCACGGGGCATTTTATCCAAAAAGTTACCACCCGCGGCGGAATTCAACGAATCTTGATCATTAGAGTTCAAAGCATTATAGAAAGTATCGAGTTGATGTAACTCTGAAAATCCATGATGTGGGCATGCTCGAAGAAGATCATTGAATCGGTCCCATGCCTCGTAGAAAGTTTCATCAAATCGTTGTTGAAATCTCGTGATCTCATTTCGAAGATTTGTTGTTTTAGAAGGAGGGAAAAATTTGTTGATGAATTTCAAAACAAGATCATCCCATGTTAGAATCGATCGAGGGGGTTCTTTTTCAAGCCAAATCCGGGCTGCACCCTCGAGGGAAAATGGGAAAAGCATAAGCTTTACCGACGTACTCGGGACGTTCGGGAACTTCATCGTAGAAGTGATCTTGTTGAAATAACGGATGTGAGCATGAGGGTCTTCTTTGTCATGTCCGAAGAATTGTTTGTTTTGAACGAGGGTAAGCAAACCGTGCTTAAGCTCAAAGTTGTCCGCGGTGATTTCGGGCACAACGATGGCATCCTCGTAACCCACGGTGGGTGCTTCGAGTAATTGAGCCATAGTACGAGTATCGTCCATCGTAACTACGGGAGGAGCTTGATTTTCAATTGGTTCTACAAGATTAAATGGTTCAACAAAAGTCGGGTTGACTTGTTGTTGTTGACGATTAGAATTACGAGATTGAGAACGAGTGCGCATGCACTAAAATTTAAAAAGAAAATTTATACTAAATTTTTTTGGTTTTTTTTTTTTAATTTTTTTGATTTTGGTTTTTTCAATAATGTATTCACAATAAATTTTAAATACGGACAATGAGATAAGACACTTAAACCTAATAATCAACTCGCTTCTCGGTAACTCTCTAAAAGAAAAACGCACAAAGGAGTTTGTTTAACTTTCGAAGGTGAGCCGTACCTCGCGAGAGACACAAAAGGTAAGTTTTTTTCTTTGGTTCGGGAACTTATTAATGGATAATACTTCAGTTGAAAGTATTATATGTTGGTGTTCTTTTACCAACTTGGTTATTATTTTTTATATTTCTTTTTATGGATAATTTTTTTTTTGATTTTTTATATTATATATACTAATAAAAGAAAAGTAAAATCTTTTTGTATTTTTTTATATGAAAATAAACAAAATAACTTCACTCGGAAGGATCTTCAAACACAAATTGTCAAACGGCTTCAACAATCATAAGCAATCCTCCCCGGCAGCGGCGCCAAAAACTGATCAAGTCTGATGCTACCCTTTAAAATATATATAATATATAAATATAAAATATTTATATAAATATATAAATTTAATAAGGGTAATAATCAAAAAATCACAATTATAGTAATTCGAGAGTATGATTTCCCGGGTCGTTATCCCCAACGAGGAATGCAATTGAAAGTCGAGAGTCGTTTTGAGAATCGATGCTTAAATGGAACAAGATTTTGATTGGTTATCTAAAACTACGGGAAAATTAAGGCAAACACTTAAAAACAATTAAGGGAAAACTATTTTAAACTAAAAACGCAAAACGAGAATCCTAAAAACGCAACTAAAAACTAGCTAAGGCAAATATTAACCCTAAAAATTCAAACTTA
>BQNB010004176.1:42623-109501 GCA_026074375.1 Tanacetum coccineum | reverse complement strand
ATGCGGAATCTTAACACAAGTACTAAGAAGAACACAATGTAAAACTTTGCTATTTGCTATTAATTTCTATTAGAATTTTGTATCAAACACTATGTCGTAGGGTTCCTTTTATACACCAAGGAAACCCTAATGGGCTTTACAAACGCGTAAAAGGATAATGCATATACTTTCCTAAGATATCTCTAAGATAACTATTATAACTATTTTGTTACACAGACAAACTTAACTAGACAAGGTCAGTACTAACTATAGTACTGCCAGACTTAACTTAGTACTGGCAGACTTAACTATGTCTACCAGACTTAACTCTATAACTACCAGACTTAAGTCTGTTTACAATAATTCCTAACACACTTGGATGGTACTTGGAGGAAATACAGTGACTTGGGCTCAATTTGGGAAGAAACGGGACAAGATTGCAACTCTACACGAAGAGGCTCAAAGAATTGCTCACAGACTGTGGAGACGACGTCAGAAATTCTAGCGACGCCCTCAGGATTTGCAAGCGACGATGTCAGGATATTTGAGACGGTGTCAAAACGTAACCGACTTAAAGAAGCCATAGAAGATTCGGCGAAGCGACGGCGTCAGGATTGTGGCGACGCCGTTGCGATTTTTTTTCTATATATACAAACTCAGAATTAGGATTTTAGAGGGTGGAACTTATGGAACTCGGGAGTCATAATTAGAGTATGATTTGTAGCGACTTTTAGGTCATTTTTTGGGTTCTCAAACCCCTTTGTAACTACCTATTACTCCATGTTTTAATCAAGTGAAGTTCTTTATCCCTTAATCTTTCAATATGTCTTATTGTTTGATTAATTATTGTTCTTCGCTTCTCTTTAACATGCTAGGCTAGATCTTATAGTGTTTGCTTATGATTGCATGAAAATTAGTTTGTAGATCCTTTTAATATTGCTTTTTATTGATGGGTGTGCTCGTTAGGCTCTAGAAAACTAATCATAAAATATTACATTGGCATAGATGTTTAGGGAAACATGACTGTGTAGAAAGGATACTATCGGTAACAGTCTTTATACCACCTTACCCATCTATGGTTGATCACCTTTTAAGTATTTTAATGCATGTAATGTAGTCTTAGGGGCCTTGTAATAGTCTTCATACTACCTTAGTTGTGCGTTGCCTTAATAGAGTATTACATAGACGGCGGGTTCGTGTAAGTCGTTCATGACTTAGGAAATACTTACACATCGCATCACAAGTGTGACAAAGCAATAGAATTAGGAGAAGCAAACTAAGGATCATGGATGATTAAGTAAACGCTTTTATTTACCTATACGAGTTTCCACCAAATTAGTTTATATTTAATTTAAGTTGTTAGTTTAATTAGCTTAAAACCAAACCCCCTTCAAATCGGATATTTTAATTGCTTTCTTAAAAATATAAAAACATAAAAATAATCTTCTTTCAATCCCCTTAGACCTTAGTTATGTTTAGTTCGAACCTTCCCAATCTATTTCCCTAGAGAACGATAACAACCCTCGAGTCTTACCTATACTATACTACAACGGTTAGGTATACTGCCTAGGGATTTGTAAAACTTCTTATGAGTTTACACAATGAGCCACATCATGTTTTGGCACCGTCGCCTGGGGAATAGTTAGGTTTTGAATTTTATTTAGCTTAGGTCTACTCACTTAATTCATATTAAGTGAGAATTTAAATTTTTGGTCAAATAGCTTTCTTGTAGTCTATCTTTTCTTTATTACCTTTGTTTTGTAAAACTCGTTTTTGTTAACCACCATGAGAGACAAAAATCCTATATGTACCTTAGGAGATTATTCTAGACCTAGCCATAAGGGCTATTGAAACACCATTGAGCTCCCCGATGGGAACCATGTGGTGCCTCTGCGATCTGACACTATCCGGTTGGTGCAAAACGGATGCACATTCTACGAACTTTGGTCTGAGGATCCAAACCAACATCCAAAGGATTATCTAAAACTTGTGGACTCACTTGACTTGGATGTTGCAAATAGGGAAAGGATGTGCCTGTGTTTGTTTTAATTTTCCTTTCGTGATCAAGCTAGCAATTGGCTTGAACATCTTCGAGGAGGATGCATTTCCATTTAGGAGGATCTTACTACCCGTTTCCTTGCTCAATTCTTTCCACCAGGAAGAACTGCTAAACTTCGTAATGATATCTTGATGTTCCAATAACATCAAGGTGAATCTCTTTCTAAGGCATGGACTCGTCTTAAGGACTTACACCAAAAAGTCCCTCATCATTACATCGATCTTTGGTTCCAAGTCTAAATCTTTTATGACCATGTCAATCCTGCCAAAAGGCGAACCAGCGATCAAGCATTCAGTGGTAAGCTACATGACAAAAATGGCCAAGAATCCAGGGCACTATTAGAGGACCTTGCCTTCTATGACAACGAAAGTTGGAACGACCCAAGAGACTTCGCTAAACCGGTCAAGGAAATCTCTTTGACTTAAGATGTCTCGAGTACATCCGACCACCGTCTTATTGAGCTTGAAAATCAAGTCCAATGCTTGATGGAAGCTCATCTTGCTCCTAAATTACCTGTTAAATTAAACAAGATCACTTCTTCATGCGAGATTTACAGTGGTCCCCACGACACTCAATATTGCATGGAAAATTCTGAGCAAGCTTTTCTTGATTACGCATTCTCGCATTTCGACGAAGCGGGAGGCAAGTGGTTCACTTTTAAACTAGAGCAAAATAATATTAGTGACACCTATAATCCGTCATAGAAAAGTCACCAAAACCTTAGGTGGAGGAAACCTCAAAATTCTCAAATTTTTTTATCAAACCCACTTAATCATTTTCAGCCTAACGGTTCGATCCCGAGCCGCCCCCTCAACAACAACCCTCAAAATTTAAATAATAAATCAAATCTAGAAGGGTTGGTGTCTAATTTTATTGCATCTCAAGGCGCTAGATTGTCTAAATTTGAAGCTGATTTCAAATAACAACAAAGCGAGATAACCAATAAAATTGACACATTCTTAAAGGCCATCAATGATTAAATGACAAGAGCACTCCCAAGTGATACAGTTAAGAACCCTAAATTAAATGTTAACCCCACCTCTTCGGTTTCGTCTGCTTGTTTATACATAATAGGAGATCTCTAAAGTTCATCCCATACCCTCAATTCGATCAATGCTAACAAATTATGTTCCAAACAAACAAATAAATATCAAAAAGACTAACCTTAAGTTAAAACATTAACGGTCAATGAAAATCGGGCACCTCCAAAAAAGGGAATTAAAAGTCGACTAGAATTACTCTCTCCCAAATATCAATCTCAATCATCTATAAGAGAACAAAATAGGAACTCCTCTTCTCCCAAGCGCGTTCATTTCTTCAATAGAATTACCATTATAAGAAAATAAGATGAACCGAGAGAAGCAGAGACCGTAAAACCTGATGACAATGATCATAAAACAATTGCTGAGGTTGAGAAAAAGTCAGGAGAAGGATTAGGCGGGCCCAAACCAGTGATAAGAGAAGACACGTCACGGGACATAAAACGAGACAACCCGAATGATAGGATGTGTGAAGAAAGGAAGGAAGTAAATGAAGTTGATGAGGAATGTGAGGAGTCCGAAGAAGAAGTTGAGGACGACCCAGAATACATTAACACCAACCCATCATCACCATCTAATCCATCAATTTCATTCATCACAAAAAAAGTTTGTAAGCTCAATTCACTCCTTGAATCATTAAACTTAGTTCTCCCATCATCTAACACACAATTTATTTCCACAAAAGAAAATGATGAAGACGTAATGTTTGTTGAATTAATTAAAAAGCATGATGATTCTAGTGAAGAAGAGTTAGGAGTGGACGAAAATGTAGCAACAGAAGAGGAATTAGGAGTAGAGTACTTTGACAAACTTCTAACTAGGATCGAATTAACATATCATAAGTACTTAATGTGCACCCAAATTCCATCCCTGTTCTTGAGAAACCCCATTATTGTAGAAGGAAGTCCTTCGAACCTTAAAATACCATACATGTACATGTGGAGAAGGCTTACATAGATTTTAATTCCCCCATGAACATCATAACTCGTATGCAATACAATTGGATCATGAGGAAACAGCTGGAACCTAGGGAAGATCCTGGAGGTATTAAAGGAATAAGTAACTTCACAAGGAGAATTAAAGGGATGCATATCTTTGTAGGAAACTACACTTATGTTTCGAATTTCATGATTATTGAGGATATTAGTCCAATTATAGACCATAGGCTGTCACAAGTAGTACTAGGGAAGCCTTTTGTTGAAATATCAAACATGACTCATGATCTATCATTATGAATAGTGAAGTTTGCAAATGGGACCGATGAGATTTCTTATAAAATATCCCATAAGATATAGCAATTTAGTTCGCTGTCAGAATTAGAAAAAGAGCATACAAAATCAGTCTACTTTTGGAATGAGGAGGATAAGAGAAGAGGAGTAAACTACGTGATGAATAAGATATTATGATTTTATAAAGAATGTTTAGAGCTTGGACCTGAATACTTGACTGAACTAGTAGAAGGAGAAGTAAGTAACGAAGGAGGAATCACGTAAGGAGTGTGACTCCGAGTCTAGCTATAAGACTCATTTAATAAACAAAAGCACTTTTTTGGAGGTAACCCAGTCTATTATTTTCCCACATTTTAGGTGCATCATATGTGTTTTAATTCTTTATCGTTTGTTTTTATATGTTTGAATTATGTGATCATGCTTTATTTTGTTTTTAACTTCGTCTTAATTGCAATCAAAGGTATTTTAGATTAATTCGTGTCTTGTGTGTCTGTTTAGAGTCATATGATTGTGTTAAAATGTTTGTGTGGATTATGCAGTAGTTTTTCCAAGAAATAACTAATAGGATTTGCGTGCAAAAAGTTTTCCAAGAAAGAATTTTTTTTTTCTTTACAGATGCTGGAGACAGCTTCAGGATTTATCCTGACGGCGTCGCCAGCCCAGCTATAGTAAAATTCGTATTTTTTTAATTCTTAGAAATTACTTTTGTATAATTTCCAGAATTTGTAATTTTCCTAAAACTTGTAGAAAACCACAACTACATTAGCACATTCATCCTATCTTTATTGCTTTTGTAGCGTCAAACCCCTTATTAATTACGTTGTATATTCTCATCTAGCCTATTTTATGCTAGGTATAGTTGTTTCTTGTCTTTGATTTGCATGATATATTTGATGAGGAGAAGCCCGCAAGTTCATAGGAGTTTCATATGGATGATTCTTGGATGACGATTTAGCCGTGTTCATTTGTTTCTTCTCAATTATTGAGCAAAACCAGGGGAGTACTAGTATCTTTTGCCTTTTTCTTTTCCCTTTATTCGTTTTCACGGGTACTTTTATGAACATCAGGGACAATGTTCAAAAAAAGTATAGGGGAAATAAAGCCTTAGAAAATATTTCTTCATTAGCCTTTGCTTTGTCCTTAAAAAGATGAGTAATATACTGAAACATAGCGTAGACGATAATTTTGACCCAAATTTAAAAAAAATTAGCACACATACTGATTAAAACTTAGTATTATTACCGTCTCATGGATAAGATTTATATGACTAGCACAAAATCCCTATCACCAAAAAAATGCCACCAAAAAATGTGAGGTTCGACCCTTGATCTTTAGGAATTCAAGCACGCATCTTTGGTGCTTAAGATAGTTTTACCTTTAGTTAGTCGAGTTAAGGAATGAGCAATCATATGTGTCGCGTTCATGGATTTGATCATGCATATGTGGTTTTGTCGCTTTTTCTAGAGCATTAGTAAAACCATATGAGAGTGTACCGGTAGTATATTAAATTCTAGAACTTGTTTTAATGATGCATCTCGAGACCGCAAGTGAGATCGCATTCATGTGATTAGGATTTGCTAAATGATTAGAGACACTAGGATAAACCTTGTTTTTAACTTGTAATTGTTATTATGGTCTCTACGATCATATGACTATCCTCACACCCTTACTTCGCACTCATTTTTAGTGCAACATACCCCTAGTACACCCCTTCGAGCCTATCCTTTTTGCGGATATTGTAATTTTCCGATGGATTTCAGATTATTAATAAAGAGCATTGTTTACACCTACACCAAATGTTACACCCAAATCGCCTTAGCATTTCTTTTATGTACTCGTTATTAGTAGATTAATGTAAACCCAGTTAATTATTTGCTAAAGTACATGGTTGCTAAGTCGAGTCTTTTTATTAGTGTGCATAGTCTTGGGATTATTGGGATTCATAGTAGTTTTTACTTTATGGTGAAATAGGGAATAAAGTCAATTTATTACCCCCATATGCGTTTAATACACTCCATGTTATTTTGATCCTTTCAATTCGGGTCATTAAATTAGTTTATGTATTGAGTATCAAAAACTCAAGTGTAGGGGTGCAATTATAAACCCAAGTCATGTATTATTATGTTTCAGTAGATGGTAGGGCAAAAGTGTACAAAAAATAGAAAAAAGTGAAGAAAAACAAAAAAGAGAAAAAGAAAAAGAAAAAAATTGAAAAAAGGAAGAGAAAGAAAAATGTACGGGCTGCCATCTTGCTTATGTTTATGTTTACGTCAAGAAAAAGTGTCAGAAAAGAAAAAGAAAGAGTTTGATGTAGAGTTTTGTATATCTTAGTCCTAGTGTGGTCGAGTGTTGGCTTAGCAATGCCTTCGCATGTATTCTTGTATATTAATTAACTTACCACCACCCCAAATTCACCCTAAATATATCCTACCAATTTTCGTTTCCGGTTAACTTACACCCAAACACCACAACCCTTTAAGGACCTCTTTGATAGTAATTCCTAGGTGCTTACGCCATAGCGGTGGAGGTTTGATCCTTTATCAAGCTTATGGTAATTTATATGCTATGACAAGTAATGAGTGTTAATTTTCTGTTTCCTTTATTATTGTAATTCATTATACACCTGAGATAAAGAGAGAATCCAAACATTTATGGGAGGTGCTAGTATATAATTTTTGTGCTTTTAATTACGAGGTCTATTTGGTTGTGTCATAAATTATCTTTAAAAAGTAAGTTAAATGCCCTCGATATTGCTATTGTCTAGGTAGAAAAGCCTATTTGCTTGAGCACAAGCAAATCCCAAGTGTAGGGGTATTTGATAAGGTGTCATTTTATATACTTTTTTTGGCTTATTTAACCCCATAAATCATGCAAATATCTCTAAAATACATGCTTAATCATTTCTTTTTGTGTGTTTAGCACTTGGATAGCATCTAAGGAAATACACGTGACTTTGGCTCAGTTAGGGAAGAAATGGAAGAGATTACAACTCTACAACAAAGTTGAAGAAAGAAATGCGCATAGTGGCTAGAGAGGGCATCAAAAAATCTTGTGACACCATCTGAACTTGCAAGCGATGGTGTCAGATTATTTGAGACGGCGTTAGAACGTAACCGCATCAATGAAGCCCTAGAAGATACAGCGAAGCGACGGCGTCAGTATTATAAAGTGAAGCCGTCGCGGTCATTTTTCTATATATACAAACTCGTTTTTAAGGTTTTAAGTGTGGAACCTATGGGATTTGTTAGTAATTATTATGGTATGATTATCATCAGTAGTTAGGTCATTTTTAGGGTTCTCAAAACCCTTTGTAACTACCTAAACTCCATGTTTTGATGAGTGAAGTTCTTTATCTTTTAATCTTTCAATATGTCTATGTGTTGTTTGAGTAATTACTGTTCTTTGCTTTTCCTTAACATGCTAGGCTAGATCTTATAGTGTTTGCTTATGATTGCATGTGAATTAGTTTGTAGATTCTTTTAATATTGCTTCTTATTGATGGGTGTGCGCGTTAGGCTTTAGAAAAGTAGCCATAAAATATTACATTGGCATAAATGTCTAGGGAAACGTGACTACGTAGAAAGGATACCATCGGTAAAAGTCTTCATACTACCTTACCCATCTATGATTGATCACCTTTTAAGTATTTTAATGCATGTAATGTACTCTTAGGGGCCTTGTAATATTATTCATACTACCTTACTTATGCGTTTCCTTAACGAAATATTACATAGACAGCTGGTTTGTGTAATTCGTTCATGACTTAGGAAATACTTACACATCACATCAAAAGTGTGACAAAACAAATATAATTAGAAGAAGCAAACCAAGGATCATGCGTGATTAAGTAAACACTTTTATTTACCTATATGAGTTTCCACCAAAGTTGTTTATATTTAATTTTAGCTATTAGTTTAATTAGCTTAAAACCAAACCCCCTTCAAACCAGATATTTTAATTGCTTTTTTTAAAATATAAAACATAATAATAATCTTCTTTCAATCCCCTTAGACCTTAGTTACGTTTAGTTTGACCATTCCTAACCTATTCCCCTAGAGAACGATAACAACCCCCGAGTCTTACCTATACTAAACTCAACGTTTATGTACACTGCCTAGAGAGTTGTAAAACTTTTTGTGAGTTTACACAATGACCCGCATCAAAGACCCTTTAAAGCTGTTACTGAATTAGAATACGATTGCTTTAAGGGTTTAATTTCATTTAGTAGAATCTTTGATACTTACATTTTTTGGATGCCTCGCACGATACCCAGACTTAAAAACTTTGAATGGAGTAAGGTCCCACCTATACTAGTTCTTAGCCAACGAGAATTGATAAACGGATTTAGGTACCCCTATAAGAAGAATAAGTTGATGTATAAAAATTTCTTAAATTTGGGACCCAAGTAACAAGTAGACGATAATATAAAAGAATGGCTCACCCGTGGACATGTGAGCATGCACGAGATCACATAAGGAGTGTGACTTGAGTCTAGCTACAAGACTCGTTAAATAAACAAAAGCGCTTTTTGGGAGGCAACCCAAACTTTTATTTTCCGCATTTTAGGAGTGTCTTGTGTTTTAATTATTTATCATTTGTTTTTATATGTTTTAATTATTTGATCATGCTTTGTTTTGTCTTTAACTTCGTCTTAATTACATCTAAAGGTATTTTGCATCAAATAATGTTAAAGGAAAATATCCGATTTCTAAGAACCATTTCAAACATATAAAATGAATAGTTTAAATTAATTCGCGTCGTGTCTTGTGTCATGTTTAGAGTCATATGATTGTGCTAAACATTCTCGTGGTTTATGTAGTAATTTTTCCAGGAAATAACCAATAGGATTTGCATGTAGAAATTTTTAAGAAACGAAAAAAAATTATTTACAGTGTCTGGAGACGGAGCTACGTGATAAGAATGCCGAAAGATCATAGGCACTATTAGAGGACCTCGCCCTCTATGACAACGAAAGTTGGAATGACTTTGCTAAACCGGTCAAGGCAATCTGTTTGCCTCAAGATGTCCCGAGTACATCCGACCATCGTCTCATCGAGCTTGAAAATCAAGTGCAACACTTGATGGAAGGTCATCTTTCTCCTAAATCATCCATTTAAGTGAACAAAGTCAATTCTTCATGTAAAATTCGTAGTGGTCCCCATGACACTTAATATTGCATGAAAAATCCCGAGCAAGCTTTTGTTGATTATGCGTCTTCGCGTAGTAACAAAGTAGGAGGTAAGCCATTCACTACAAACCAAGCACCAAGAAGCTTTAATGAAGCCACTAATGCTTGGAAGGATAAACCAAACTTTAATTAGGCGCGAACTCAAACCTTCATAAGTCCGCAAAATGGCTTGTTTTCCATTTATTCTTCCAATATGTACCCCCCAGTTATCAAACAAAACTTGAGAGGGTACTAAATGATTTTGATTCTCATCAAGAAAAAAGGTTGTCTAGCCTTGGGACCCAACTCAAACAATAATAAGATGATGTAATCAACAAAATCAAGAAGGTCGTTTCAAAATTTTTTGATAATACACCCACTCATGATATTGCAAATAATTTCATGGCTCGCGTGTATGCAGTATCTTATGACCACCTTGGGAATGGAGGACCTCCAAACAAGGGAATTAAAATTCTGTCAAAATTACTCTCTCCAAAATACCAATCTCAATTATCTCTAGGAGAATAAAATAGGAACTCCTCCTCCCTCAAGCGCGTTCACTTCATCAATACAATCACCACTATAAGAAAAGAAGAAGAACCTAAGGAAGGAGGGATCTTAGAACCTAATGCAACTAAAAACAATGACCATGACATAATTGTTGAGGTTGAGGAAAAAAGAGGAGAAGAATTTAGCGGTTCTGAAATAGTAATAGGAGAAGGCGAGTCATTATACATAAAACGGGATAATCCAGATGATAGGGCATGTAGAGATACAAAGGAAGTAGAAAAAGTTGAGGAGGAAAATAAGGATTTAGAAGTAGAAAAAGCGAATGAATTAATGGAGTATGAAGAACCCTTTGATTTAGTAGACATACGTGCTGAGTCAGTCTATGAGTCTTTGATAAAGAAAATGCCGAGTTGCTCATTAAGCTTCAACTTTAGGAATGAAAGAGTGGATCCTAGTAACTTAAAGATTCCATTCATTATAGGAGGTAATTACATAGGAAATGCATACATCGACTTAGACTCACCTATGAATGTTAGGGCATAGCCTATTACAACGCCATTAGAAATCAGGTATATAATTAACATGGCATAATTTGCGTTAGGTAGGGAAGGAAGAAGCAATGTATTTGTAGGTAGAAATAGGAGAAGTTAAGTGAATAACGAAGGAGGAGTCACGTAAGGAGTGTGACTCCGAGTCTAGCTACAAGACTCGTTAAATAAACAAAAGTGCTTATTGGGAGGCAACCTAATCTTTTATTTCATGCATTTTAGGAGTATCGTGTGTTTTAATTCTTTATCATTTGTTTTTATATGTTTCAATTATGTGATCATGCTTTGTTTTGTCTTTAACTTCGTCTTAAGAACCATTGCAAGCATATTAAATAAATAATTTAGATTAATTCGCGTCTTGTGTGTCTTGTGTGTCTGTTTCGAGTCATACGATTATGTTAATTTTTTTGTAGTTTATGCAGTAATTTTTCAGGAAATAACTAATAGGATTTGCGTGCAGAAAATTCTCCAAGAAAGAAGAATTTTTTTCCTTACAGACACTAGAGATGGTGCGTCGCCTCTCCAGCTACATTAAAATTCGTATTTTTTTAATTCTTAAAAATTAATTTTTGTATAAATTCCAAAATTTGTAATTTTTCTAAAACTTGCAGAAAACCACGATTACATTAGCACATTTATCCTATCTTTATTGCTTTCGTAGTGTCAAAACCCTAAATTATTACGTTATATATCATTATCCCACCAATTTTATGCCATGTGTAGTTGTTTCTTGTCTTTGATTTGCAGATTATATTTGATAAGGAGAAGCCTAGGATTTCTTAGGAGTTTCATGTGAAAGATTCTTGGATGATGATTTAGCCGGGATCACTTGTTTCTTCTTCATTATTGAGCAAAACCAGGGGAGTACTAGTTTCTTTTGCCTTTTCTTTTTCCCTTTATTTGTTTTTTGGGTACTTTTAAGAACATTAGGGATAATGTCCAAAATAAGTGTAGGGGGAGATAAAAGCCTTAGAAATTATTTCTTCATTTGCCTTTTCTTTATCCTTAAAAAGATGAGTAATATACTGAAACGTAGCGTAGACGGTGATTTTAACCCATATTTAAAAAAATATGGCATATACCGATGAAAAATTAATATTATTAGCGTCTCATTGATAGGATTTATATGACTAGCACAAAAACCCTACTACTTTAAAAAAAATTCACCTTAAAAATGTGAGGTTCGCCCCTAGATCTTTAGGAATTCAAGCACCCATCTTTGGTGATTAAGATAGTTTTACCTTTAGCTTGCTCCAGTTAAGGAATGAGTAATCATATGTGTCGCGTTTATGGATTTGATCGTGCATATGTGGTTTTGTCGCTTTTTCTGTAGCATTGGTATCAGTTAAAATTATATTAGTGCACCGGTAGTATATTAAATTCTAGAACTTGCTTTTGTGATTCATCCCGAGACTGCTAAGTGAGATTGCATTCGTGTGATTAGGATTTGCTAAGTGATAAGAGGCACTAGGATAAACCCTGTTTTAAACTTGTATTTGTTATTATGGTCTCCCTGATCATATAACTATCCCCACACCCTAGCTTCGCACTTATTTTTAGTGCAAGATACCTCTAGTACACCCCTCCAAGCCTATCCTTTTCGCGATTCTCATAATTTTCCGGTGGATTTTGGATTATTAATGAAGAGCATTATTTACACCCTCACCAAATGTTACACCCAAATCGCCTTAGCCTTCCTTGTATGCACTTATTTTTAGTACATTATTGTTATCACATTTGTAAACCTAGTTAATTATGTGCTTGAGTACATGGTTGCTAAGTCGAGTATTTTATCAGTATATACAGTTTTTTGATGATTAGGATTCATGGTAGGTTTTAATTTATGGAGAAATAGGGAAGAAAGTCAAATTATTACCCCCCATAAGCGCTTAAGACACTCCAGGTTATTTTGATCCTTTCAATTCAGGTCATTAGTTAGTTTATGTTTATGAGTTCTAAAACTCAAGTGTAAGGGTGCGTCTATAAACTCCAAGTCATGTATTATTATATTTTAGAAAATGGCAGGGCAAAAGTGTACAAAAAAGGTGAAAAAAAGAGAGAAAAAGAAAAAGAAAAAGAAAATCTAAAAAATATAAAAAGAAAAAAAATTGTACGGGCTGCCATCTTACTTGTGTTTATGTTTTTGTCATGAAAGAGTCAGAAAAGAAAAAGAAAGAGTTTGATGTAGAGTTTGTATATCTTTGTCCTAGAGTGGTCGAGTCTTGGCTTAGCAACACCTTCGCATGTATTCTTGTATATTAATTAACTCACCACTATCCAAATCTACCCCAAAGTCACCCAAATATTTCCTGTCACATCCCGCCAAGGCGGAAACGCAAGGCGTAACACGATAGGCATCATCACAACATATTGATGTCAACAATAGAGAATAATTAGAATGCATTAAATTAAAACCAAAGTGTTATAACGAAACCTGACACGAGAGGGGTCTTGTATTGAGGTTAATCTCAACACGACAATACATAGACATAAATAAATCCCAACATAACATCATCATTATTCAAAATATCCAAAATAAGAAAGTATGAAATGAAAACTCTAGCAAAAAAGATTCCATATGCAAGATCCTAAGGTCTCACTAGCCACACATCTTAACTTCCTTATCTTCACTAGTCTCACCTGAAAATGATACTTTAAAACGTCAACATAATTTTGGTGAGATTCATGGGTTTAACACAATTACTTACTCTTGTTGCGAATCATAACCATTAGGACATAAATGAATATTATACACAAATACAAGTGATTAAATCATCACATAGCATGGGGTAGGCGTACTCCTCCGATCCAACAATTCACACAGCATGGGGTAGGCGAACCCCTCTGATCCAACAATTCACACAGCATGGGGTAGGCGTACCCCTCCGATCTAACAATTTACACAGCATGCACATAAGCCATATAATATCAAGAAAAGTCCAAAACAAGAAAACAATTATTCGCAACACTTAAAACATTTCAAAAATCATTTAGTATCATTTTCACCCCAATAAAAACATAGAAAAGGGGGCTATGAATACTCACCTCAAGCTTCACGAATGGGCACACAATTTCCAAGCAAAGTCTACACAAACATAATCTATGGGTTACCTCAAGCTTTACGAATGCGCACACAATTTCCAAGCAAAGTACATGTAACATTTCAATTGATGGATACTAATGTCTATATTATGATATTAAAAATCCTACCATATTTCCCATACTTTATTTATAATCAAAACACCTTTTATTGTCTTATCTAGATTCCTAGATTATGGCAGAAATAAAATACCAAATGACCTCAAACGACTCCCATACTTCATGTACAGTAAGTTCAACATGTTATAGTATTACACTATTTTTCCTATAATAATTTGGTAAGCTTTACTATTTTCTAAAAATCCAACAACACAAAGTGTCCAAAAAGTTATCTGATTCGACTGTTAAAAACTTTGACTTGATCAGACCTATTTAGACATTTACGATGTAACACCTCCATAAAATCACAACGCATCGGAAAACCACTTTGGGGTGCTACTTCATAATATAAAGTACAAGTTACAGAAAACGACCTCAAAAGAGACGTTAATAAAATGTCAAATTTGATTAAAATTTCAGAGTAAAATCAGGTCCCAATAATTTATAATTTAACAAGATTACAAGAGTTCAAACGTGAATCATTTTGTATATTTGAAGTTAAAAAGTTATCGAATGTGAAAAAAACTAAGTCTTTGAGTTTTGTTGATATCCACGCGTCTCGAATGCTCCCAATGCTTAGCTAACAAGATATAACCTGAGAAAATACATGCAAAAACGTCTACAATAATGTTGATGAATTCATAGGTTTAGTAAATAATAGTATTGAAATAAATTCAAGTAATATTTTCAGCAAGAAAAGAAGCGTTACAACCTTTTAGTAGAATTGTTATCGATCATCCAACGTAGTAATTTGATAAATCAAGGCTGCTTTGTAGTGGACCAAAAGGTTTAAGATCAACCAACGGACAATGCAATGAATGTAGTGTAAGTAACTGAATTATCGCATTGAGCTCGTGAAACCGATTCCTTGACAAGAAATTATAGTTTTGCCCAATAGATTTGGTATTTTTGTATATACTAATTCTTAGAGTATATATACGTTGAAAGTGGTGTTCAAAAGGATTCTGACCCCTGGTCGGGGTGTCACCCCATAGTCACTATTTCTTTTCAATAGCGTTATAACCATTAACAGGTAGTTAACGGTTCTCAGATATGAGTGGTCTTTTGCTTTAGGTACTACATACGATAATTCACAATAACGGGTCTTCAAGAAGAATAACCTTCATGCCACTTGTGTCCAATTTAAAACAAGGTATTATGTTCAAAATCTCGATTTTGTAAATGATAAACAATGAGCTCAAATCCTTTTAGTATGCATCAAAGCTTTAATAATTCAATGGTAAACAAACCAAGTATCAACATTGGATTAGAAAATCTTGTGAAAGCAAGAAAATCTTTAGTAAAAACATTCATGTAACTCTTATGAAATTAGAATCAGTAATTTTGCTTAGTAAAACAAGCATGTATTGTCACCCCTAAAATAGTTATGAAAACCATTAAAGAAGAAAAGATGGGGCTATGAACTCATCGTGAATAGAAGTAGTAGGACACGAATCAAATAAATAGTAATATGCAACAACATATCAACTCGACCTAAAATATGTGGAGTGTATTTTAAATTCACAATTTTAATATAACAATCGTAACGTATTACGGGGTTAATAGAGACATATTTATTTATTCGGCATGTTAGTATATTTCCTAATTGTTAAGGGGAATCCATGATGTAACCACTAAAAATAGTCAAGCTCTACAGTTTTTTTTTAATTTGACATTTTTCACTAGAGGATCATCACACTTAACATGTCATGCTAATATGCTACGAAACTTAGAGGATTCTCCCTCATATTAAGTTACCATTTATTATGTTATGTAACATCACATAGTATCACCATAACCATAGCCTTAGTAATCTTATTATGAAAGTCACATCAATGGAACATTTGTTCTAAAACAGGGTCTGCTGGACTTTGAAAAAGTTTGGCTACAACAGACCCCTCAAAACATTTTTAAAAAATCTAAAAAAATTTAGTAGGTCACACATATTATGGACAACCTCCAGTTAAAATTTCATCAAAAAATAATAAGTTTTGACCCGCCTGCACACATCATCTTTACAATCGAATTGCTGGACAGCATTACACAGCTTTTGCACCTAATATGTACAAAGGTTTGAACTCACTTTTAATTATGAAAATTAACGAGGGCACGAGGTTCGTTGGAAAGTAGACTCGAAGCACTTAATCATAGGGTCCTGCAAATCTAGAAAAGCTATTGGCATGACCAAGTTACACTACTCGCAAAATGGACTAAAATTCTGCACAAAACGACGTGTGCAGAATTTTGCCGAAACAATTTCCCAACTTCAAATCGCCATATCTTTTTCGTTTTTAAGAGTTGGAAGCCCAAATTTTTACAACACGTTCATTATAATGACCACTACCACACTAATCTCTTAAATCTCAGATTATGACAATGCTCATGTCTTTGTATCAAGCCTAGACAATCTGATCTACAGGAGGGTTCCAAAACCCTCACAAATCTTCAATTTTTCGCTTCAATTCGCTTCCAATATATTCAAACTAACCTATAATTATTACTAAACCTATTTGATCATTCTTAAACATTCCTAAATCAAAAACTAACTTTATCACAATTTATCCATGGATTCTTAAACACAATCAACCTACATGCAAGTATATATATAAAATCAAATCGATACAATTAGAAAATAGAAGGCTTACAATGCTCAAAACAAGCGACTAGAATACAACACAATCAAACCGTCGTGGATTTGATTTCTGGTTGAACACCACAAGGACCAAGGAAGACCCAAAATCTTGATTTGATTCACCAAGGTTGTTCAAAAACACTTAACTTTACACCCTTGATGATCTTCTTACATTTAATTAGGTATAAACCCTAAGAATTAAAATCTTGTAAAAATCAAGAAGGCATAAATCTTGTTGCATGGTGGTTTTTAGTGAAAAGGATTGATGGGGTTTTATGTAGGAATGATTTTAAGTAGATTGGAAGTGATTTGATTGAGTTTAGAAGGGAATGGTTGTGGTTCTTGTTTCTGTCGTTGAACACAGAAAGAACATGGATTTTTTTTACTGTTGATCCGGCTTATATCATAAAACAAAGAGGGAGTGGGCTATGTAACTTGGGCTTGGTTTATATATAAAATAAATATTAAAGAGTGTTTGGTTTTTGGTTTTGTTGGAGGAAATACAAATATAAGGGTGTGTTTGGTTTAGGATTTAGTAGGAGTAAAATATAATAAAGGGGTGTTTGGTTTATATGTTATGTTTATTTTTATTTTATTTTTATTTTTATTTTCCTAAAACATTTATACCACAATATTTGTTTTAAAACACTTAATTGAAATATTAAAAATTGTAAAAATACTATTTTGACACGGTTTCGGCCAAAAGCGGATAAAAGTTGAAAAGTATTAAAATGAAAGATAAATAAGCTTTCGAAGCTAAAATATGAAGTTGTCGATTTCTCAAACACTAAAGCGGATAATATCTAAATCACGGCGCACAAATAATTAAAATTGAAGATTTTTTTATCAAGTCGAGCAAAAAGAATAAAAATGATTTCAACAAAAATTAGAAAATACATATAGGGCTCGGTCTAAACATTGATCTTAAATTTGGGTTGTTAAAGTACCCTTTAGGGAGAGACGTCCCGGCCCTCAATTCGTCTGAATCGTCTTCGGTTAAATTGTGAAGAGATGAGGATATAGACAAGTCATCGTCGAGCGTCGTGGGTTCTCTGGAAAAATCAAATGAGAAAAAGTCAAAAACTCAAAATATGGTTCAATGACAACGAGGAATATAGATTGAATGTCGCCGAGAATCCTTAAAAAATTGCCGGAAGAAGATAGCCAATTGAATACGTGGAATTTAACAAGTCGTCATTTCTTGGAAGCGATTTAAGGTTTCATTACTATATTAGATTATTCTAACGGTTTTCACATGGTCGATTACAAATTCAGAAAAAAAATCCATATAAAAAATTATGAGTCGAAAGGAGTTCATAGCCCAAAGAATGATTCGTACGCACGCTATGTCGGATAAACATAAGCCCACTCATTTATAATTTGTCCCTACATAAAAAGTGGCGTCACCAATCTTGTAAGTATAATATTTATAAAACCTATGGTGCCGTACGATTTTAATTCCTTTATTCTAAGTGAAGAAGCATCTCACTTTATTTCAATAAGACGATTATAAATCATCCTACTTAAGCATGGCCGACACAAAACACAATATCACAACAAGATCAAATGCAACATTAAGTAAAGGGGTGTCTCCTTAGCGGCTTGATTCTTCAAAATCATAGAAAGTAACGAGAAGAATAATAAGACGTTAGTCAATCGCGTTCCAAAGTCAGTCTAATTCTAAGTGACAATAAGACGGCACGATCCGAAGGGTGACATGTTAAAGTAGTATCCAATCAGAATGGAAGTACTTCAAATGGACCTGGATATGATGCCAATTTATGTGATTCAAAAGTATAAGAAGAGTGTTCACAATCGGGGGTCGAATGATAAAATAACTAGTGGAATTGACAAACTACACCGAATTTCAATATCATCAAAAGGAAATAAAGTAAGGTCGCGTAATGTTTTAGAGATAACTGCATCGCTCATAATATATTGAAGTAAACAAACTCATTAAGACGTACCATAGTACTATACACATATGTAAGTAATTATTATTACGTAGACGTTTATGTCCTTTGCAATCCTGACTTAATGGACCTATATTCAAAATCGTGATACGTATAAACGAACGGCACATTACGCATCTTAACACATGATGTTAGAATCTAGATTTAATGAGATTACAAGATAAATACTCAAAGTGTTAAGATCCTAAGTGAAGTTATCATTTTACCATCATGTGCCAAAATCTAGATTATTTAAAACGTTTTCTTGTTTTATCGTTTTTAGCATAATTCTATTTTATAACTCCGTTGATCAAAACGAAAGCCTTGTTTAAGTTTATTAAATCTACAGGTTTTAATTGGAAAATGGCCGGCACTTAATATGAAAATATTGGTCTCAAACTCATTTTGAAAATCTGGTCACAATTTATGATTAGTTTAGCCGTTCTAGTGTCGTAACTCATTCATCCGGAATAGTTACGGATTTATCCAAAGAACCACATGGTCCTCATATGTTTTACCCTTCACCCATGTAGAAACCCAGTAGCCTCCAAGTCAAATAAAATTAGTTATAAGCCTAACTATTTGATTTCAAGTTTGTTTTCACGGTTGGTCGGATCTCGTCATACGGAAGAAAGTTGGCGTTCCATCCAATATCACCACTAGGACTATGCATATTCGCATATTCATTATGCAATAGATATTAGTAGGGATATTTTGAAGCCAATAATTTTCAACATTAAAATACACAAACTGTAATTAAAGTTCCAAAAAAATAAAAAATAGCGAAAAGTACATAAATAGTCAAAACACTTATAGGAATTATATTATACTTATTTATATATAGAAATATATATATATATATATATATTATATAAATATTATATATATATTATATAAATATATATATATATATATTTATATATTTATATGGGCTGGTGTCGATCCCAAAGATTAAGTGTAAGAATTTGATGGAGACTAGTTCATATTGTTACGAGTAGAGTATCTATATATATAATACTAGCATTGACGTTCGAGGGAGAAAATAAGGAAGTAGGAATTACACGATAGTCGGAGTAATCAACGTATATATATAATTGACCGATATAAAGCAAATAATATGACGCCATAAGATAGACGTATGAGAGAGAAACAATAACCAAGTATTATATTCTAATTATTAATGTAATAACAATAAAGAAGCAAAAGAGAGCATATAAGTTACCTGGGAGCAAGTCGCGCGCGGATATCAGACAATGGTGAAGGACTCTTAATTTTTTTTGAAAAACGGTTATATTTTAGGGTTTTGAAAATGACCTAGTTCGCTACAACGAGTGCTCTGATACCAATCTATAACACCCCCATAAAATCATAACGCAGCAAAAAACCACTTTGGGGTGCTACTTCAGAATATAAAGTACAAGTTACAGAAAACAACCTCAAAAGAGATGTTAATAAAATGTCACATTCGATTAAAATTTCAGAGTAAAATCAGGGCCCAATAATTTATAATTTAACAAGATTACAAGAGTTCAAACATGAATCATTTTGTATATTTGAAGTTAAAACGTTATCGAATGTAAAGAAAACTGAGTCCTTGAGTTTTGTTGATATCCACGCTTCTCAAATGCTCCCAATGCTCAGCTAACAAGAAATAACCTGAGAAAATATATGAAAAAACGTCAACAATAATGTTGGTGAATTCATAGGTTTTAATAAAAATGGTATTGGAATAAATCAAGTAATATTTCAGAAAGAAAAGTAGCGTTACAACATTTGAAAAATTTGTTGTCGAATCCTAGTAGTAATTTAATAAATCAAATATGCTTAGTAGTGAACCACAAGGTATAAGATCAGCCAACGACAATGTAACGAATGTAGTGTCAAGTAACAAAATTATCGCATTGAGCTCGTGACAACCGATCCTTTTGACGAGAATTTATGTTGCCCCAAATGGATTAGGTATTATTGCTATATACCTGTAGTTCTCAGAGTAATATATCCGTTTAAAAGTGGGTGTTCCAAAGGATACAAACCCCGGACGAGGAGTCACCCTATAGTACTATTTATTACACTAGCGTCTACCCATCACAAGTAGTTAACGGTTCATGATATTAGGGTCTTTAGCAATAGGTACTCCTACGATAATTCACAATAACGGGTCAAGAATACCCTTCAAGCACTTGTGTCCAATTTAAAACAGGTATATGTTCAAAACTCACGGTTTTGTAAATAGATAACAATGCTTTCAAATCATTTAGTAAGTAATTTAAGCTTTAATAAATTCAATGGTAAATAACCATGTATCAAACATGTATTAGAAATCATGTGAAAAGCAAGTAAAATCTTTAGTAAAAACATTCAAGTAACGCTTATGAAATTGGAATCAATAATTTTACTTAGTAAAACAAGCATGTATTCTCACCCTGAAAATAGTTATGAAAACCATTAAAAAAGAAAGGATGGGGGCTATGAACTCACCGCGAATAGAAGTAGTCGGACACGAATCAAATAAAGAGAATAAGCACCAACGAATCAACCACGACCTAAAATAAGTGGCGCGTATTTAAAATTCACACTTATAATAAAATGTAACATAATACGGGTAAATAGATACATATTTATATATATCAGCATGTAGTAATATCCTATGCTTAAGAATCCATGATTGAGAACCACTAGAAATGACACACCTACATTTTCTGAAATTTGACGTTTTTAACTAAAGGATCATCATACTTAAAGGAATGCTAAATGGTCGAACTAGACGATCTCCCTCCATATTAAGTTACCCTTATATGTTATGTAACTACCATAGTTCACCCATAAACCATCGCTTAAGTAATCTTATTATGAAAGACACATCAATGACACTTATTCTAAAACAGGGTCTGCTGGACTTTGCAAAAGTTTGGCTACAACAGACCCCTCGAAACATTTTATAAAAATCTGGAAAAAATCCAGTAGCTCACACATATCATGCACAACCTCCAGTTTAAATTTCATCCAAAAATAATAAGTTTTGACCCGCCTGCATACAACATCTTTACAATCGAATTTCTGGACAGCAAACACAACTTTGAAACCTAATCTTGTACAAAGGGTTTGACTCACTTTTACATTCTGAAAATTGACGAGGCCTAGTTCGTTGGAAAGTAGACTCGAAGCACTTAATCATAGGGTCCTGCAAATCTAGAAAAGCTATTGGTAAGACCAAGTCACACTACTCGAAAATGGACTAAAGTTCTGCACAAAAACAAAGTGTGCAGAATTTTGCCAAAACAATTTCTCAACTTCAAATCGCCATAATTTTTTCATTTTTAAGAGTTGGAAGCCCAAATTTTTACCACACGTTCATTATAACGACCACTACCACACTAATCTCTTATATCTCAGATTACGATAATGCTCATCTCGCTGAATCAAGCCTAAACAATCTGATCTACAAGCGAGTTCCAAAACCCTGACAAATCTTCAATTTTTCGCATCAATTCACTTCCAATATATTCAAACTAACCTATAATTATTACTAAACCTATTTGATCATTCTCAAACATTCCTAAATCAAAAACTAACTTTATCACAATTTATCCATGGATTCTTAAACACAATCAACCTACATGCAAGTATATATATAAAATTAAATCGATACAATTAGGAAATAGAATGCTTACAATGCTCAAAACAAGCGACTAGAGAACAACACAATCAAACCCTCGTGGGTTTGATTTTTGGCCTAACACCACAAGGACCAAGGAAGACCCAAAATCTTGATTTGATTCACCAAAGTTGTTCAAAAACACTTAACTTTACACCCTTGATGATCTTCTTGCATTTAATTAGGTAAAAACCCTAAGAATTAAAATCTTGTAAAAATCAAGAAGGCATAAATCTTGTTGCATGGTGGTTTTTAGTGAAAAGGATTGATGGGGTTTTATGTATGAATGATTTTTGAGTAGATTGAAAGTGATTTGATTGAGTTTGGAAGGGAATGGTGGTGGTTCTTGTTTTTGTCGTCGAACACATAAAGAAGGGGGAGGCATTAGATTTTTTTTTACTGTTGTGTTATGTGTGTGTGTTTGATCCGGCTTATATCATAAAAAAAAGGGAGTGGGCTAGGTAACTTGGGCTTGGTTTATATATATAAAAAATATTAAAGAGTGTTTGGTTTTTGGTTTTGTTGGAGGAAATACAAATATTAGGGTGTGTTTGGTTTAGGATTTAGTAGAAGTAAAATATAATAAGGGGGTGTTTGGTTTATATGTTATGTTTATTTTTATTTTTTTATTTTTATTTTCTTAAAACATTTATACCACAATATTTGTTTTAAAACACTTAATTGAAATATTAAATGTTGTAAAAATACTATTATTACGTGGTTTCGGCCAAACGCGGATAAAAGTCGAAAAGTATTAAAATAAAAGATAAATAAGCTTTCGAAGCTAAAATATGGAGTTGTCGATTTCTCAAAGGTTAAAGCGGATAAATATCTAAATCACGGCGCGCAAATAATTAAAATTGACAATTTTTTTATCAAGTCGAGCAAAAAGAATAAAAATGATTTCTAAAAAAATTAGAAAATACAAATAGGGTTCGGTATAAACATTGATCTTAAATTCGAGTTGTTAAATACGAAAAATCTACAAAAATTCAAGAAAATCATAGACACATAGAACTTACTCCAGTTCAATTTTCATCAATTAAAAAGACGTTTTGATATGGTTTCTAACGTCCCAAAATCTGTCCCCAAAACTCAGATTTGAAAACTTATCTTTTAAAATTAATTTGACTGACTTCACTTATTGAAAATTCACGAAACTATTTTTTGTTGGAAAGTAAACTCTCTGAACTTAATTTTAGGCTCAAGAAAATCAATAAAGGCTATTCATATGACCGTGTTATGATTTTTACAAGATGACCTAAAAATCTGCCTAGTTTTTAATACCGAATTTACAATATTTAAACATAATTAAACCCACCCATACGCTAAATCATTATCCCCAAAATGATTTTTGATTATAAAAACATCTTATTTGGAGAATATTTACAAAACCCTAATCCAACAATTCAATTGTTACATAATTAAAACAATGATTAAAACATAAACTTGATTAAGAGTGTATAAAAATTAATTCAATTCATGATTAAACAAAAGATCAAACCTTGATTTCTTAGAGTTTCAAAAACCTTTAATGGAGGCTAGGGTTTGAGGGATAGGTCAACTAGGGCAAGATAGAAAAATAAAAATATTGTTTTAATTTTATAAAATTAGTTTCCTAATACAATTGGGCTTTTCTTTTTTTTTCTTTTCTTTTGTCGACCAAACAAACAAACACCCCTTAAATAAATATATATATTTTTTAATTTTTTTATAAAAATTTTTAGTTCTCCCCCTTTTATATATATATATATATATATATATATATATATATATATATATATATATATATATATATATATACACAAAACTATTTATATTCCTTATTTACTTTACCATTAAATAAATATGCACTTTAAATTAATAACACCTTTACTACTTGATACTATTTTTATTTATTACTTCATAAATAAATTATAAACCTCAATTCACTAATTAATCTCAACTCAAAATATCAATTCAAACTTCATTAATTTTATTGATGATAAAATAATAAGAATCACTATACTTTCGAAATCACCATCACATACGAAATGAAATGACTAAATCATTCATTTTGACTATCATAAACTCATATAATAACACATATACCATATCGTCTATATCACCAAATTGACTTACGCACATAAATTAAAACACATAAAGCTAGCTAGGTTAACACTAACGGTTAAACTAACCTTGTTAAATCGAGGTTGTCACAGTCTCTCCTCCTCATGGAAATTTTGTCCCAAAATTTGACTGGTACTTTCATCAACACGATCAACAATCAAATTCGGATACTTAGCCTTCATAAAATCCTCATGTTCCCAAGTAAACTCAGACTCAGGTTAGAATTCAGACGAACTTTAACGATTGGGATCCTACTACGCTTTAACTTCTTAACTTCACGATCCATAATCTCCTCAAGTTCTTTAACAAAATGCAGAGTTTTGTCTACCCTAATTTCTTCCAATGGCACACATAGGTTTGCATCCGCCAAACACTTCTTCAAATTCGACACATGAATTATGTCATGTACACTACTCAACTCCTAGGGACATCTCAACCGATAAGCTACCAGACCTATTCTTTCAAGAATCTCGAACGACCCTACATATCTCAGAGCTAATTTACCTTTCTTCTTAAAATGTATCGCGACCTTCCAAGGCTTCACTTTCAGTAATACTTGATCACCTACTTTAAATTCTAATGGCTTTCACCTATTATCAGCATAGCTCTTTTGACGATCTCTAGCTACTTTGAGTCTCTCCTTAATTATCATCACTTTATCAGTAGTTTCCTGCACCATTTCTGGGCCAATCAACCAATCATCTACGACTTCAGCCCAAAGGACAGGTGACCTACACTTCCTTCCATATAATGCTTTAAATGGAGCACATCGAATACTCGAATGATAACTATTATTATAGAAAAACTCTGCTAAAGGTAGATAGGTATCCCAACTACCACCAAAATTAATCACGCATGCACTCATCATATCCTCCAACATCTAAATAGTGCGCTCACTTTGTCTATCCGTTTGAGGGTGATAAGCGGTACACATATCCAACCGCGTTCCTAAGGCTTTCTGCATTGTTTGCCAGAACGACGATGTAAATTATTTATCTCTATTAGAAATGATTGACATAGGTACTCCATGCCTTGCCACAAACTCATCGATGTAGAGTCTTGACAACCTCTCCATACTATAGTCTTTACGTATAGCCAGAAAATGAGCTGACTTTGTCAATTTGTCGACTATTACCCAAATCATATCGTACCCACCACTCGACCTTGGAAACTTAGTAATAAAATCCATAATGATTTTGTCCTATTTACACTCAAGTATTTGTAATAAACCTAACAACCTTTGATGTTCAGCCTTTACTTTTGACCAAGTCAAATGCTTACTAACATATGTAGCTATATCCTTCTTCATACCTGGCCACCAATACATGTCTCTTAAATCATAATACATCTTGTTTGCTCCCGGATGAATAGAGTATCTCATAGCGTGTGCCTCATTTATAATCATAGTCCTTACATCACCAATAAAAGGAACCCACATTCTATCCATAAAGTATAAACCTCCACCACCCTTCTTTTCCATTTACTGATTAAGCCACGCAACATTTCTGCTAGCGCGTTCTCTTCCTTGGTCTCTTCATCCTGAGCAGCCAACGACTTTTCCTTAATGCTGGACTGAATTGTCATAGACATTGCTCGCACTTTCTTCGGTTTCACTATTTCCTTCCTACTCAACCCGTCAGCTACTGCATTCGCCTTACCTGAATGGTAACGAGTCTCACAATCGTAATCACTAAACAATTCAATCCATCTTCCTTGGCGCGTATTTAACTCCTTCTGGTCGAATATATGCTGAAGACTCTTATGATCTGTATAGATAACACTTTTCGTCCCATACAAGTAATGTCTCTAATTCTTTAGAGCAAAGACTACTACACCCAATTCTAAATCATGTGTGGTATAGTTCTTCTTGTGAATCTTCAATTTCCGCGATGCATACATAATCACCTTCCTTCTTTGCATGAGCACATATCTTAATCTTTGATTTAACGCATCACGGTAGACTACAAAATCTTTTGCTCCGTCAGGCAATGACAATATTGGCGCATTACGTAAATTATCCTTTCAAATCTGAAAGGCTTCCTCTTGTTCCATGCCTTACTCATACTTCTAATTCTTTAGTGTCAGTGAAGTAAGGGGTTTAACAATCTTGGAAAAATTCGCTATAAAACATCGATAGTAACCAGCCAATCCCAGAAATGACCGTATTTCTGATGGTGTTTTAGGAGATTTCCAGTTCTTCACTGCTTCGATCTTGCTTGGGTCCACCTGAATACCATTGATATTAACCACATTCCTAAGAAAATGTAATTCTTGTAACCAAAAATCACACTTAGAAAACTTGGCAAATAGACTCTCCTTCTTTAGCAACTCCAATACTAATCTTAAATGAACCTCGTGATCCTCTTTATACTTCACATATATCAATATGTCATCAATGAACATAATGACAAACTTATCTAAGTATGGCTTGCACACCCGGTTCATTAAGTCCATGAAAACCGCTGGTGCATTTGTCAATCAGAATGGCATAACTGTAAACTTGAAGTGTCCATAACACGGTCTAAATGCAATTTTTGGAATGTGTTCTTCATGTACTCTTAGCTGATGATAACCATATTGAAGATCTATCTTAGATAAGTAACATGAACCTTGCAATTATTCAAACAAGTCATCGATCTTGGGGAGAGGATAACGGTTCTTGACGGTTAACTTGTTCAACTATCGGTAGTCTATGCACATACGAAATGAACCATCCTTCTTCTTAACAAACAACACAGGTGCTCCTTACGGAGAATGACTTAGTCCAAAAATACCTTATCTTACAATTCTTGAAGTTGCTCAGACAACTCTTGCATTTCCAAAGGTGCTAGTCGATATTGAAATTTCGCAACTGGCGTCGCTCCTGGGATTAAGTCTATGTTAAACTCGACATGTCATCTAGGTGGTAGTCCTGATAAATCTTCAGGAAACACCTCAGGGAAATCTCGTACAACATAGATATCATCTAATTTCTGCTCATCAAATTTCATGCTTTTTAGCGAGGTTGAGATCTCTAGCGCGCATTCCCTATAAACCCGAAGTACCTCACCACTCTCCAAATGTATCCTAACCACCTTCTCATGACAGAATATATTTGCCTTATATTCATACAGCTAATCCATCCCTATAATAACATCAAACCTTCCATAGCGGAACGGAATTAAATCTATAGTGACCAAGGAATTTCCAAGTTCTAGTTTGCACCTACGGATAATCTTATCAACTTCTACCTTCTTACCATCAGCCACTTCTATCACATAACCAGGTCTTACAATACTAGATTTCATATTTAATAATGGCACAAATTTGGTGGAGATGAAACTAAAGTCAGTTCTAGAATCAAAACATATAGTAGCAAAGTGATCGTTTAAAGAAAATGTACAAGTCACAACTTTAGGATCTTGAAGTGCGCCTAATGCATTCACATTAAAGTCCCTTCCTCTAGCTTGATTCCCATTATTCCTTGTATTTTGATTAACTTTAGTAGTAAAATGGTTTCCTACTTGACTAGGTGCTCGGTTCAACTTAGGACAAGTATTACGAAAATGATCAGGGCTTCCACACTCATAACATGTCCCCTGGTCATACTCTATTCTAACAACATTAATTGGCACCACTTACTTAATTGGGGCATGACAATTCCTTGCAAAGTGACTGAGTTTTTGACAATTGTAGCACAACCGAAAAAGTCCACTATCTGGATGATGAGTAAAACACTTAGTACATTTAGGATGAGAGCTAACATACCCATTCCTAGTAGGAGCCGCTAATACATATCCCTTGCCCACCTTCGCTCTCTTATTATCATTTATGTATCTCCTTGCTTGCTTGTCTCCTCAATCTCCTTCCTCTTCTCACTACCTTTTGACAATGTCCCACATCTAACTGCTTCATTAGTTAGCATCTCAGCTATAAGAATAGCACTTTGAATCGTGGTTGGTTGAGTTTCTCGGAGCATTCTACAAATCTAAGGAACCAATCCATGAATGTACCTCCCGATGCGCTTTGACTCCGAAGTAACCAAGTGTGGAACCAACTTAGCCAACTCATTAAACCGATTAGTGTACGCGGCATGGTTAGCCCCAACCATGGTATGATTATGGAATTCAGTCTCTAGCTTCTCCATCTCATTACTTGGACAAAATTCTTCCGCCAGCAATGCCTTACATGTCATTCCTATAGCAGCTTCACGACCCCTTGCTTGAACCTGAGTGTTCCACCAAGTCATAGCCTTATTGATAAATGAACTTGTAGCAAATTTCACTTTATGATTATTTGCAAAACCACTATTGTCCATCACTGACTCCATCTTCTTGATCTATCAAGTCAACACTATCGCACCCCCTTTCCCATCAAAGTCTCATGGTTTACAAGCCAAGAACACCTTGTAAGAACATCCATTGTTTCCACCATTTCTTTTCCTACCATCACCATTTCTACCATTTCTGTTCGCATTGTTTACATTATTAGTCACTTGCGTGACAATATGAGGGATGATGTTTTACAACTGTTGCGCAATGATGGTAGCGATGTCTGGGTTCGCGCCATTGTTAGAGTTGTTTCGTCAAGTTGGAGCCGTTTATATAAAAAAGGATAAGATTGACGCACGTTAGAAGAGAAAAGAAAGACTTCTAATCCTATATTCCAATCATAAACCACACTTCACTATACACATTCATATACATATCTAACATACAATGTGTTAAGACCAGTCCATGTAATCATGATTGCAAGTCAACATGTGTTGTGGCGCATGTATAATTATGTTGGCCACCATAATTATAAATGCTCCCTTTTATGCGTGTACTCTCTCCCATGACCACACTTCTTAAAGTCAACACACCATATAACACATAATATTAAACACTCGAATCACCATAATCTCAAAATAATCTAAATGGAACTCAAATCATTTTATTAAATAAAACAAAAATCCATAATGTTAAAAACAAAAATCCCTAAGCATGGCTCCAACCATGAAAACAATCAAATCCTAAAAAAAAGAGAAAGATAATCGGGTAACATGCAGATAGGATAGGTAAATCTGGTTCGGGTCAAACACCGCTTGCACAGGTGTTCTCCAACTCCTTAGGTTTTGCTTCACTTCTAGCGGTAGACTCAAGATATGACTCGACTTCCTCCTTAGATGCTGAATACTCTAATGACCCAGTGTTTGAACCACTGTCTGGTGTCTCCTTCGACTTCTTCTTCCTTGGCTCTTCCTCTTCTAGGGTTTCTTCTGAGGGTTTTTCTGGGTCCTCTTCCGTATCTTCTACCGATCTTCTTCAAGGACACTCCTAAGCGACTTTAGCTCTTCTTGAACAAGGGGAGTTTCAACAAGTACACGATGCCTATAGGGTGTTCGTATCATCCTTCATCCAGTCTTTGGACAGATCTATCTCTTTGGTCCAGTTGAGTAACCAATCTCCCATCGATACCTCCTAGGGGCAAGGGTTGTCATGGCTAAAAAAAGAAGAAACTCATCGCATTAGATACCAGTTGACAAAAATAAGACTCTCAGGAAAGTAAGAAAACAAAGTGCCTAAATAGCTAAACACATAGATCTTATGATGCAGCTCCATGAAGGACTCCTAGGTTATAGTCTAGGTTAAACCACCTACTTCTTTATAACTAATGGCTCTGATACCAATCTATCACACCCTGCCAAGGCAGAATCGTAGGGCGTAACACGATAGCCATCATCACAACACATTGATGTCAATAATAGAGAATAACTAGAATGCATTAAATTAAAACCAAAGTGTCATGACGACACCTAACACAAGAGGGGTCTTTTATTGAGGTTAATCGCAACACGGAAATACATAGACATAAATAAATCCCAACAAAACATCATCATTATTCAAAATATCTGAAATACGAAAGTATGAAATAAAAACTCTAGCAGAAAAGACTCCACATGCAAGATCCTAAGGTCTCGCTTGCCACGCATCTTAACTTCCTTATCTTCACTAGTCTCACCTAAAACTAATACTTTAAAACGTCAACATAATGTTGGTAAGATTCATAGGTTTAACACAATTACTTACTCTTGTTGTGAATCATAACCATTAGGACATACATGAATATTATACGCATATGCAAGCGATTTAATCATCATACATCATGGGGTAGGCGTACCCCTCCGATCCAACAATTCGCACAACATGGGGTAGGTGTACCCCTTCGATCTAACAATTCACACAGCATGGGGTAGGCGTACCCCTCTGATCCATATAATATCAAGAAATGTCCAAAACAAGAAAACAATTATTCGCAGAACTTAAAACATTTCAAAATCATTTAGTATCATTTCCACCTCAATAAAAACATAGAGAAATGGGCTATGAATACTCACCTTAAGCTTTAAGAATGCGCACACAATTTCCAAGCAAAGTCTACACAACAATAATCTACGGGTTACACATGAGTAAGGCTTTACGGCCATATACATGTAACCTTTCAATTGATGGATACTAATGTCTATATTATGATTATAAAAATCCTATCATATTTCCCATACTCTATTTATACTCTAAACACCTTTTATTGCCTTATCTAGATTATAGCAGAATTTTATAGTCACTTCACGCCCTCAAATAAAATACCAAACGACCTTAAACAACTCCCATAATTCATGTACAATAATTCAACATGTTACATTATTACCTTATTTTTCTCATAATTATTTGATAAGCTTTACTATTTTCTAAAAATCCAACAACACAAAGTGTCTAGAAAGTGATCTGATTCGACTACTAAAAACTTTGACTTGATCAGGCCCATTTAGACACTTAGGAAAAATCTACATAAATTCTAGAAAATCATAGACACGTAGAACTTACTCTAGTTCAAGTTTCATCAATTAAAAAGACGTTTTGATATGTTTCTAACCTCCCAAACATAACCCAAAATCTGTCCCCAAAACACAGATTTGACAAGATATCTTGTAAAATTAATTTTAATGAATTCCACTTATTGAAAATTAACAAAATTATTTTTGTTGGAAAGTAGACTCTCTGAGCTTAATTTTAGGCTCAAGAAAATCAATAAAAGCTATTTATATGACCGAGTTATGATTTTTATAAGATGACCCAAAAATCTGCCCAGTTTTTAATTCCGAATTTACAACAATTAAACCCACCCATACGCTAAATCATTATCCCCAAAATGATTTTTGATGATCAAAACATCTTATTTAGAGAATATTTACAAAACCCTAATCCATCAGTTTAATTGTTACATAACTAAAACAATGATTAAAACATAAGCTTGATTAAGAGTGTATAAAAATTAATTCAATTCAAGATTAAACAAAAGATCAAACCTTGATTTCTTAGAGCTTCAAAAACCTTCAATAGAGGCCAGGGTTTAAGGGATAGGTCGACTAGGGTAAAAGAAAAAAATAAATAATACTGTTTTGATTTTATAAAATTAGTTTCCTAATATAATTAGGCTTTTTCCCCTACTATATGTGTGTGTGTGTATATATATATATATATATATATATATATATATATATAAATATAATATATATATAATATATATATATATATATATATATAATTATATATAGGAGTGTGTTGTGTTTAATATATATAAGAATATGTAATAATATATATATATATATATATATATATATATATGTAAATATATGTATATATGTATATATATATGTATAAACTACTTATATTCCTTATTTACTTTACCTTTAAATAAATGTACACTCTAAATTAATAACACCTTTACTACTTAATATTATTTTTATTTATTACTTCATAAATAAATTATTAACCTCAATTCACTAATTAATCTCAACTCGAAATATCAATTCATACTTCATAAATTTTACCGATGATAAAATAATGAGAATCGCTATACTTTCGAAATCACCATCACATACAAAATGAAATGACTAAATCATTCATTTCCACAATCAGAAATTCATATAATAACACATACACCATATCTCTAATATCACCAAATTGACTTATGCACATAAATTAAAACACATAAAGCTAGCTAGTTTAGCACTAACAGTTAAACTAACCTTGTTAAAACGCGGTTGTCACATTTCCCATCCGTTTTCATTTCCGTTTAACTTACACCCATACATTACAACCCTTTAAAGACCTCTTTGATAGTAATTCCTAGGTGCTTACGCAACAACGGTGGAGGTTTGATCCTTTATCAAGCCTATGGTAATTTATATGCTATGACAGGTAATGAGTGTTATTTTTCGTTTCCTATATTATTATAATTCATTATATACCTGAGAGAAAGAGAGAATCAAAACATTTATTATGAGGTGTTACTATATAATTTCTGTGCTTTTAATTAAGAGGTCTAATTGGTTGTGTCATAAATTATCTTTAAAAAGTAAGTTAAATGCCTCCAATATTGCTATTGTCTAGGTAGAAAAGCCTATTTACTTGAGGACAAGCAAATCCCAAGTGTAAGGGTATTTGATGAGGTATTATTTTATATACTTTTTCGTGGTCATTTAACTCCTTAAATCATGCAAATATCTCTAAAATACATGTTTAATTGTTTCTTTGTGTGATTTTAACACTTGGAAGACATTTGGAGGTAATATACGTAACTTGGACTCATTTTGGGAAGAAACGGATGAGATTACAACTCTAAACCATAGTCGATGAAGAAAAAGCATACCAATTATGGAGACGACGTCAAGATTTTTTAGTAACGCCATCGGGTTATGCAAGCGACGACGTCAGGATTCTTGTGAAGGCGTTAGAACGTAACCGAGTTAAAGAAGCCCTAGAAGATTCAACAGAGTGACGACGTCACAATTATAAAGCGACGCCATCATGATTATTTTTCTATATATACAAACTCAATTTTAAGGTTTTAAAGTGTGGAACTTGGGAGATTTCGTAGTGTATCTTAGGGAGCAGATTATTATCAGCTTTTAGGTCATTTTTAGGGTTCTCAAACCCTTTTATACCACCAATTACTCCATGTTTTAATCAAGTAAAGTTCTTTATCCTTTAATCTTTCAATATGTCTTGTTGTCTGATTAATTATTGTTCTTCGCTTATCTTTAGCATGCTAGGCTAGCTCTGTTAGTGTTTACTTATGATTGCATAAGACTTACTTTGTAGATCCTTTTAATATTGCTTCTTATTGATGGATGTGCGTGTTAGGCTCTAGAAAACTAGCTTCTTAATTACTTGTGAAGACGTCTCAGGAAACGTGATTGTGTAGAAAGGATACCATCGGTAACAGTCTTTATACTACCTTACCCTTATATGGTTGATCACTTTTTAACTGTTTTAATGCATGTAATGTACTCTTAGGGGCCTTGAAATAATCTTCATACTACCTTACATGTGCGTTTCCTTAACGGAATATTACATAGACGGCGGGTTCATGTAATTCATTCATGAATTAGGAAATACTTACACATCGCATCATAAGAGTGACGGGCAATAGAATTAGGAGAAAAAAACTAAGGATTAATGCATGATTAAATAAACATATTTATTTACCTATACGAGTGATGACATCAAATAACGTCTATTTTATAGCATCATTTATCCCATGTATTTAACCCATTTTATATAATTATTGCAAAAAATTGTTACTTAATCATTTATATTTGAGAATTGCAGTAAATATGGAGTACTTGGTAAATATTAGCAAAAGGTGCGCATTTTAGAGCTTAAATGAAGATATTTTGAAGATTACTATTCTGAAGACCAATACGTCGTATCCATCAAGGAATATACGGCGTATCCGTGCCTATACTCACCAAAGACCACAAAGGAAAGAAGATCAATACGCCGTATTAAAGATATAGTATGTGAAAAGTAGATTTTTAGAGGAGAAAAAGAGCAGAAGAGGTCTTGCAAGTTTTAAGTGTGCTAAATCTTATTCTCGATACCTAAACCACAAAAGTCGATTTTTAGAGGAGAAAAAGAGCAGAAGAGGTCTTGCAACGCATTCCAATCCATAGAAGACAACGTGTAATTCCATATACTTTAGTAATCGTTCAGTTTTTGGTATCATTACTCGGTTAGTTTACCTTAGATAAATAATTTTTCTTGTATTAATTATAACGTTTGAAGGCTAATACCTTCAGGTATTAGCCATTATTATGAAGATTTAAATGGTTGGTATTCTTTATCTTGATTTCTTGATTTATCGTTAAATGCTTGTTTATGTTTATCAATTTATAATTGTTTATGTGCTTTTGTATGTGACCTATCATTCAACTGGATCTAGTGATATGAACCAAGTAATCTAGAGTCAGAGATAGCTCTCTAAATAGTGATTTATACATCTAGAATCATAGGATCATAAATAATGTCATGCTAAATCTGTGTCTATGATACGCTTCAGGCTTAACTAGTTAATTGGATATTGCCAATGGTTTATTGAACATGTTAACTAGAAGGTGAATCTAGATAATTCAACAAATAACGTACTAATTCCATTGGATAGTTGGACAAGTGGACTACTAGTGTATAAATCACCGCGGTAAGTGGGTAAAGTCTCTATGAGCTATGGTTTAACAAGATCTCCATTGCTTTAATCCCTAAGATAGATTATAATCAGCAATTAAGGATGCTTTATGCGGATGCTTTAATTGTGACAGAATTAACATGTCTAAGTCTTAGGAAGAAGTCACGCCTAAGTCTTAAGAATGATATCACACCTCGAGAGAAGAAATCATTGCACTTAATAAATAAACCAACATTCTAATCAGATTAATAATGGTTAATACAATTTTCTATCATAAGGCTCGACCGCTCTTTTATCTTCTGTTAATTAGTTTGTGTGGGTTAAAGTGTCTTGAATTGATTGTAGTCACCGACCAAACTGTGCCAGTCTCTCAGGCTGAAAACCCCCTTTTACCTGGTAGAATTATGATTAGAAGTAACATAGAATTAGCATAGGTTTGACTTAAATTATAATTAACATAGATTAGATAACCAAGATATAAATAAATTGATAGATTTAACCTCGCTTCAAGTGTTCGACACCTTACTTACCACGAATCTACCACCGACCGGGTACGCTGCCCGTTAATGTGTTGGTTTATGTTAATCGGCCAAAATATAAATTAAAACTTAAAAACTATCATAAATATAACACCCACTCAACGGACACCATCTAGTTTTTGGCGCCGCTGTTAGGGGAGTGAAAATTAATCTTGATTTTTATTTTATTTTGGTTTTTAACATTAGATTAGATCTAACCCTTAGGAGTAGTGTTAATTAGATTAGTGTAATTTAGAGTAGTTTATATTCCTGCTTGTTTGCTTATTCTGTTTGTGTAATACGGCGTATTCAGTTCACTGAATACGACGTATTGGTTATTTAACAAGTTTTTCTAGTAAGATTGTTTCAAGATGGACGATCCGAACATTACTATGGAAGATACGTAAGGCTCGAGGAAGAAAAAGCTCCAAAACGTGGGAAAGTGTTTAACTGGGAAACTACTAAGTATGGAAAGATTTGGTATGATGAAGACCTTCACGACCTCAGATCCGTTGAAACCGAATTCCCAGCTATTTCCTTTAATGATGAGGTATCATCTGAAAAAACACTTTCTTGTGAACCCACGGTAAGTCCTCTTACGATGAAATTGACTTTAGAGTTTGTTTGACGATTCCGACGATGAAGATTACACGGTAATTTTTGACAAAAACACGTTTTCTTATAAAATTATTTCTACCAATGATTTGAAAACGGATTCGGAAAACGATAATGAAAAAGTTAATTTACCTTCACTTTTATCACCTGAGCCTATAGTCAGTTGTTTTGATGATTTAGACTTCATTAAAGATTTTGAGAATGAATTCCCAACCATTGTTTACAATGATGCTCAAATGTCTAAATCAGATTTATTAACTGAACCGATTTTAAGCCCTCAACATATCGATGATTTGATTTAAATGATGAAACATCTTTGTCCGAATGTGATAAAGAGAAACAAAACGTTTTATACTTTAATGATCTATTTCCTTTTAACGTAATTTATCCCAATGATTCAAAATCGGATAAGGACAATGATGATGATAAAGTCGATATTGAACACTCTTCGGGGGATTTATCTGTCAACCCATTACCTGATTTAATAAATACCGATATTGATGCCTATGCACATGGGTTAAATAAGCTTTTGGAAACAAGTCATGATACATCTAATAAATTTTTCAAAACTGAAACTTTTATCAAGGGACTAAATTTTAATATCATGACTTGGAATCATCTTAACAAAGGGATGTCATTCATTTTCCTAATCAAGAATTTGTACGTGCCATTTGGCATCCCGTTCGACCCTAAATTGTTTTATAAGGATGTGATTAAATTAGGACAAGTCTAACATAAAGACTTTTCTGTAAACAAAAGTACTTGCCGGGAGATAACCCAGAATGTATTTTTAATTTATCGAGTTTGTCTTCCTAGATTTTCTATACGTCGTATCCAAACCCCATGGATACGGCGTATTGACCCTTTAATGGACGTATCCATATCTTTATGTCAGCACAGTCAATACGACGTATTCGTTAACGATTTCAGCGTATTCGACACGGTATCAATAGGCGAATCTGGGGTATGGGATACGGCGTACCCCCTGACTTCCTGTTGACAGTTTGGTTTATTATTTTCGAGGTTCTAACAACGTAATACACGCGGATGAATTGCATTTGTTTTCTGAGGAAATTTATACTGGTACCTCATGAAAAGAAATATCGACGTATATTGGTGTGAAAATTTTACATAATTTAGTGATCTTGAAGGTGGTTGGAGTCTTGAAACCTTCAAGGCGGCTGTTTCACACAATGCCTTAATAAAACTCAACTTGACGAATCTACACGTATGCAAAAACTTCGGGGAGTTTCTCCTTTCTAATTCTTTTTAATTTTCCCGTAGTTTAATGTTTTATCTATACACGAGGACGTTGTATAAATCAAGTGGGGGGTTGGACTTTGAATGTTTAATTGTCCTATTTTTCCACACTAAAATGCTTAAATTGCTCAAATTTATTTTTTTTCAAGCATACTTTTGTGATATTTCTTGTTACTTAAACCGCACTAATAAACCATTGTTAGTTATTGTGAGATTTAAACTTCCGTTTCCAAATGTTTACCCAAATTCCCATATAATATGATGTGTGACGGTGATGTAGTAGACTTTGAACTTTGGCTTGGTATTATCTTATTCGAGACCGCAATAATGTGTACTATGGATTTCGAGATGGTGTAATTGTTAACTTAGGTAAATTTTAGGAATTCACACCAAAAACGCTTTTATATGTTGCGTATTAACTAAGATGGCTACACTGGTTAGTTTACCCCCCCATTATAAACCCTTTTGTATACTCTCTCTTTAAGAGTATTATACCTCTAGAACACCTGTAGAGCCAATCTCTTTGAACTACATTCAATTATTTGTTTCATTTACACTTAGCCTACCCATTAGTTAAGATTAAATTACAGTTGCTAGTTGCTTAAAGTGTAAAGTTTGTATTTCCGATTCTTGTGTCAATTTTGGTGCGGTTGGAAGAATATTTGCACAGCGCAAATGGGATGTTATTATAGTCTAAAAATACTATGTATTTTTTTCACACAATCGCAATTAATGGCCTTCCGTACCTGAAGAATGAAGATTTATCAAGGGCATTATCCGGAATTCTTATTGATCGTGAAGATAGTGAACTACACGAGTTTCGTTTTTTGGTGATAGCAAATAAAAAAATTAGAAAATATTGCTCAACAAAAAAGAAGGAAAGTTTGAGGTAATTGTTTCGCAATACCAAAGGAATTAACCGAAGGATCAAATATTCGTTGATAAAAATCGACGTGTAGAGTATTGTATAAAGTGGAAAGACATCGCCACTTGCATTGTAAAGTATATAAAGTTAGGGTTGTTTGGGGGAAGATGTCGTTACGGGTAGGCCAACTTAGATTGTTGTTTTTGATCTTATGATAAGTCGTTGTAATTTGTTGGGTCTCTTATCATGGTAACGGTCGGAAAAAAGTATCTAGCAACTTGTATTTTAGACTTGATCTATTTGTTTCGTAACTTTTATTTAACAACAATTTAATTTCCATTTCCTAATCATTAACCATGGGTTTTACGCGAATGAGGATGTGATCGAGCGTACATGTCTATTCCGTCGTTACGGCCATGTATGCATGTCTCAGCTGCCTTGTTGGTTTATTACTATTGGTGAAAGTTAGAAGATCTATTACCTTAATTACTCTAGTATTCATTCTCTTTTGCTTATTTCGAGGTGGGGAGTGAGCAGTCACATGTGTCTATCCCGTCGTTACGGGTGTGTATGTGTGGTCTTTGTCGCCCTCCTGGAATATTGGTATCGATAAAGATTAGTTAGAGTAATCAACCCTAAGCCTTCTCATACAAACCCATATTTACCTTTATAAACTTGTTACTCCTTAGCTTTAGCGGTGGAGATGTGTATCCTTGCCAAGCTTATGATAGAATACTCGTCATGACCGAGCAATTGAGCGAATTAGTTACATGTTACCACATAGATTAGTTGAGTGATTTGAGTGTTTTCATCTTCCTATTCGTGGGTGTTTGGTTCGTTACTTGTAGATAGATCATTTACATCGCTTCAACGGAAAATATCCTTAGGGATACATTTTATAAAATTTTAAAGGGTACTTGAGGACAAATAGGATTCAAGTGGGGGGATATTTGATGACATCAAATAACGTCTATTTTATAGCATCATTTATCCCGTGTATTTAACCCATTTTATAGAAAAAAAAAAAAAATAAAAATAAAAAAAAAAAATTATTGCAAAGAATTGTTACTTAATCGTTTATATTTGAGAATTGCAGTAATTACGGAGTACTTGGTGAATATTAGCAAAAGGCGCGCATTCTGGAGCTTAAATGAAGATATTTTGAAGATTACTATTCTGACTACCAATACGCCGTATCCATCAAGGAAGATACGGCGTATCCGTGCCTGCACTCACCAAAGACCACAAAGGAAACAAGCTCAATACACCGTATCCAGAGAAATCCAATACGCCGTATTCAAGATATAGTATGTGAAGATTCTGGAAGATATCAAACGTGGTCCCTACTCCAAGAAACTCCAATACGCCGTATCCAATCCCTTGGATACGCCGTATCGAACCGACTTCCAGACAGTATAAATAGAAAACTCAAAAATGAGTTTTAAGTGTGCTAAATCATATTCTCGATACCTAAACCACAAAAAAGCGATTTTCAAAGGTGAAAAAGAGTAGAAGGGTTTGAAACGCACTTCCAATCCATTAGAAATACAACGTGTTGCCGGGGAGTGAAAATTAATCTTGATTTTTATTTTATGTTTTGGTTTTTAACATTAGATTAGATCTAACCCTTAGGAGTAGTGTTAATTAGATTAGTGTATATTCTTGTATATTCTATATATTTTGTATATTTGTTAATTTAATTGTTTGCTTGTATATTTATGTGTTTAATTTAATTGTTTTCTAATATACTGTTCTGGTAGATAATTGATACAGCGTATCCACTTCCATCGGATACGGCGTATCTAACTTTCTTTCCAATACAACGTATTCATTCAACTGATTAATACGGTGTATCCACTTCCATTGGATACGGCGTATCGATCATCTGGAACAGAAACAGATCCTTGGTTTTCTTATTTGATTTACGTGCTAATTTTTTTCTATCTTTCTTCAGAGCAAACCCTGCTGATATTTTTACCTTTATTACAGATAATTCTTATCAGAGCTAGTCGATTGAAGAAGTGATCGCAGATAAAGGAAAGAAGTCAAGTGTGGAAACATTTACACCTAATGACAAAGCAGATTACTATTCCAGGATTACAAATATTATAGTTAACAGGAAAAATGCTTATGAGCTGAAAGGGAAATTCTTGGATGATCTGCACAACAATGCTTTTAGTGGAACAGACGGGAAGGACGCAGTTAAGCATATTGAATAATACCTAAGAATTATTGACCCAATCAAATTACCCAATGTAGATCATGATAAACTGAGAATTGTTGTTTTCCCAATCTCATTGGCTAGAGGTGCACAAAGATGGTTTGATAGAACCAAAGAGTCAATCACTTATTGAATCGACTTACTGCTAATTTTTTTTAGGACATACTACCCGCCTTCTGGCATCGTGAGATATAACACTTCTGTAATAAAATGGGACCCAGCCAATCCAAGATTCGAAGGCTGGTTTGCTACAAAGTTCATAAACTATAAAACAATAGATATATTCACCAAAGGAGCTTTGTGGGATTTTTGGAAATTAGGCGGTGATGAATTAAGGTATCTAAAAATGAGTCTTTTGATCTTGAAGAATATAGGAGTGATAAGGAAGAAACCGCCAAAAATTTTAAGATTGAAACTGATGTTTTTGAATACGAGACACCTCTCTGCTTGGCATTCAACGAATTGAATTACCTTTTTAAAGTAGATCCAGACTTACTTACAAAGGATATTATAGGGTTTAAAACCTATGAAGATTACAAAGATGATTGGATCTATGAATGGAATGAGAACATACCATAGGTATATGACAAGCCATGGCTTGATAATGGAATATAGAAGGAACCAAAACAAGTTAAACATACTTACAAGCCTTTTAACTATAAAACTAGATGTTTGGAATGGCCAACCTATAGTTGGAGAGAGGATGGTTATTGTAATGGAGGAAATTTACCCGGTGCTTGTCATATTGGAAACTCGCTCCATTACCAAGACCTTGAATGGTATGAGGCTCTAGAAGATAACGAATTAAAAGATGAAGCCTTAAGGAATAAAGCTATCATGGAAGGTTTGATCAATGATGATGAATCAAGCAATGATTGTTGGAAAAGATAGAAGAGCCACAATTATGATAAAGGGGAATATGAAAACAAAACTCATAAAGAAAGACATGAGCTATGTAGTATCAAAACTCGCGAGGTGCCGGTTTACCAAATAAAAAGATACAAGATGATCAAATATTTGTTCAATGATAAAGAAGAATATGTTGCGGTAAAAGAAGACGAATGAGACGATCTTACAATCACAAGTGAAGAGGCGTGCCGAGCTTACCAGGAAATCTTTCGGATGATGGACGAAGGATGGATGGTTATGCGCACCGAGTGAGAAGCTGAAGAAAAGTCTAACTTAAAAACTTTGCTGTAAACAAAAGTGCTTCCTAGGAGACAACCCGGATTGTTATTTAATTTTATCGAGTCTGTCATCCCAGACATCAATACGGCGTATCCGCTCCATACCATACGGCGTATTGATTGTCTGGACGTTATCAGTCTTTATTTTTTATGCACTTTAAAAACATTATTGTCAAATCTGTCAATACGGCGTATTCATGCACATGATACGGCGTATTCAACAGACTGACCCGTATTTAGATACTTTTTACAGGTTTCTCAATACGGCGTATTCCAGTTTATGGATACGGTGTATCGATCTCCTCTACATATTGTTTAGTTTAGTTTAAATCAACCGTAGGTACCAAGATAGGAATGTACATGTTTTTCCTATGTTTTATACAGGACCCCGTAAAAGAAATATCGATGAATATTGGTGGAGAATTTACAAAATCTGGAGATCTTAAAGTGTTAGAGTCTTGAAACTTCAAGGCGGTTGTTCAACACAATCTTGCTAATAAACTCAACATGGAGAATCTACCGAGCAATTATCAGGGGAGTTTCTCATTCTAATTCTTTTTAATTCCCGTATTTAATGTTTTATTTATACAACGAGGACGTTGTATAATTCAAGTGGGGGGATGGAATTAGAATGTTTACTTGTCCTAATTTTCACACTAAAATGCTAAAATAATGCTCAAATTTAAAAAATTTCAAGCATACTTTTGTGAAATTAGTTGATACATAACCCGCATACAATAACCCTTATTAGATACTGTGAGGATTTAACCTTATCCGTTTCCAAATGTTTACCCAAACTCCACAAAATATGAGTGTGCCAGTGATGTAGTAGACTTTAGAACTTGGCTTGGTATATCTATTTGAGACCGTAATAATAAGTACTATGGATTTAGATGGAGTAACTTGTTTAAATTGGTAAATTTTAGGATTACACCCAAATCGCCTTTATATGTTGCTTATTAACTAACTACACTGGTTAGTTAACCCCTATATAAACCATTTGTTTACTCTCATTTTAAGTGTAAGATACCCCTAGAACAACTCGTAGAGCCAATCCTTTATGAACTACACCAATTATTTATTTCGTTACACCTTTACACCTTAACCTACCCTGTTAGATTAAGTTTATTTTACAGTTGCTAGTTGCTTAAAGTGTAAAGTTTGTATTTCCTAAGTCTTGTGTCTATTTTGGTACCGTTGAAATTTGCACATTGCAAATGGGAATGTATATTAGTAGTCAAAACTCGTGTATTTTTACTACCATCGCAATTAATGGTACGTCCGAAGAATGAAGGTATTATAGAAGCAATTATTCGGAATTATTATGATTGTGAAGATGGTGAAACTACACCAGTTTTCGTAGTATAGTGTTAGCAAAAAATTTTGAAAAAATTAGAAAAATCACAAAAAAAGAAAAGGAAAAGTTTGAAGATAATCGTTTCGCAACTACCGAAGGAATTACTCGAAGGATTGATTATTCGTTGATACAAATCGACGATGTAGAGTATTGTATAAAGTGGAAGATATCGCCACTTACCTTGTAAAGTATGTAAAGTTTGGGATGAATGAGAAGTTGACCGTTATGGGAACGCCAACTTAGGATGTTGTTTTTGATCTATGATCAAGACGTTATAAATAGTTGTGTCTTTATCATGGTAACGGTCAGGAAAAAAGTGTCTATCAACTTGTATTTTAGACTTAATCTATTTGTTTCGTAATTTTTATTTAACAACAATTTAATTTCTTTTCCTAATCATTAACCATGAGTTTTACGCGTATGAGGATGTGATCGAGCGTTCATGTCTATTCCATCGTTATGGCCATGTATGCATGTCTCAGCTGCCTTGTTGGTTTATTACTATTGGTGAAAGTTAGAAGATCCGTACCCTATATTACTCTACTATTCCTAATCTTTAGCTTATTCGAGGTGAGAGTGAGCAGTCAAATATGTCTATCCCGTCGTTATAGGTGTGTATGTCTAGTCTTTGTTGCCCTCCTGGAATATTGGTATCGATAAAGATTAGTTAGAGTAATCAACTCTAAGCTGTAACACCCCCAAATTTGGTCGTGGCGGAATAAGGGTCCGAGGCATGTTACTTCATAGATCAATAACACAAGATATATATAGAACGACCAAAACGTCGTTTAAAAACTAATACATTGGATTTAACAAATATTTGATACAAATAGCCCGAGGCTTTAACTTGTTCCTGATTATTATTACAAAGATACTGGTTCACAACACGTGAGTTTCCCAAAACATAATACAACCATATCTTTAGCATGACTTCCCAAAACAAAATCACCAATGTATCCTTAGCACCTTATGGCATATGATCTCCTTATAAAATAGTGCTTTATAAAACATCAACAATAATGTTGGTGATTCATTGGTTGGATAAATCATTATATAGCTAGGACGCAAGACTTTTCCCGTGATATTGCGAACCTGCCAGGACATCACAAAACCAGATTACTATTTTCCTTAGCTCATGACATGAAGCTCGACGATCTTACTTGCTATAATAATATATATTCGCAATTTCTGGCGATTAGATGTTTTTTCAACCGAAAACATCCAAATTCGACATGCTTACGTTCGTTTCGGTGATAGTAGTCACTCGAAACGGGTGAGGTCATTTTCCCCCAAATAGATCTATTCATAAACATTCGGGCTCACATAATGTAATTAACAACTACATCTATGCAATTGGACGTTCATGGATAAAGGGGCCTCAGACTTGGGTTAGCCTGTACTTAGGCAAAATGTAATCAATATAAAATATCCACTTGCGTCTAATTTATAAAACAAGCATGTTTCCACCCCAAAGTTATAAATCATTGAAATCGTAAAAATATGGGGCTATGAACTCACCTTGAGTTCTGATAATCCAAATATCGCAGATAATGCGTCACGCAAATCGTCAGATGCAACCTATTTAATTTAAGGCTGTATAAGTACCATGTACTTCGGTTAACTAACATCACATACAGGTCTATACTAGTTACATCATACTATCGTTCGGGATATCATAATCAAGAGGTCATGTAGTGAACGTATGAGGAGCTAGGACACTTTAAATCGTAAATCTAGCAACTCGTCGATACGCCACCCCGAAGAGGCCTCATTATGAAACTCCCTAGTAATATAGTACTTTGATAACCACATATAATTCTATATAGTTCAATCACCAACTAATGGTTTTTGGTAAAATTGTGTTTAATAAGTTAAAACGTTTATAATTACCGTTTTAGTAAAACTAGCATAACTTTTGCGTTTTAAGCCCGATTTTGACGTTTCTTATGCCCACGCTTTCGTATTAGGACGAGTTATCATAATTTGACATTTTCCATATTTTGACCCTCTGGTGAACAGTAACTTTTACTGTTCACATCAGACGTGAGTTTTATTTAAATCGTATTTGTTGTCGTAAAACCCGTAAATGTCGTATTTTATTCGTTATAGCTCCGTTTTTAACGATTCTTTCGAGGACGTTCTCGTTATTGAAAATCCTATCAATTTATAAGGTTTACAAAAATATAACTTTCTGTCATGAACAGTAACTTTTATAAAAATAGTTTTATAAAAGTATTAATTGTCGTAAACTCGCGAAATTCATAACTCGTTCGTTATTAATTGAAAAATTACGATTCTTATCATTTTGGAATCCTAAAAATATGTATTATTTGTTAAAAATATCAAACTTGCTGTTTGAATAATTTTTATAAAAAGTTTTTATAAAAATTCTTTTATAAATCCGTTTATTTATCGTATAACTTGTTTTTACCATAACTTTTTCGTTATTTATCCGTTTGACAAGTTTCTTACTTTTTCGGAATCGTCATGAGTCGTATTATTTTATAAAAATATAAATTAAGTATGTTTTTATACACTTTTGGGACAGAAAGTTTGGGTGACTTTATTAAGTCTATTTTTAACCTTGTTTTTATATTTTACACTTTATAACTTTACCAAAAGTGTACAAGTCTTTTACTTCCATTATGACTTTATTTTTGTGTTCATATATCATGACTAAAAGCTCATAAACAAGATTAACATGTTATTTATCATACTTTTACTTGGAACATATCAAGTGATCTTTTAAAACCCTAATTTGCATTAACACTTTTTAAGCTTAATTAAGATTGTAAATACTTATGTATCCATTTATAACTTCATATCACCATCCATACAACATGTGTATAAGCTCATAAAACTATATTTCCAATAAAAATCCATGTTTACAAGTTAAACATATCCTAATGGTGATTTCACTACATAAACATCACATATGCATATAATCATATAAATGAAAAGTTAAGGGCTTAAGATAAAATTAATGAGATGATGTAGGATGATGAAAAATAAGTGCTAAACCCTTTTTTAGACTTTAAACCCAAGATTATAACCAAGAAAACCCTAGTTTCCAAATGAAAACCCTAATCTTGATTTCTTGCTTCAACACTTGTAAATAATTAATTAAGGCTTCAAAATACTTTGAGGTATCTTAGATATGATATGAGAGTGTATGTAAATAGGTTATATAAATTTTGTATGGTTGGTTTGAAGGAGGGGGGTTGAGCTGTGAGCTTAAGGAGAGCCAAAAGGAGTGATTTTTATGATTCAAGGTTAAGTGTTTGATATATATGAGTTACTTGCATGCATATAAGTATTATATATGTGGTTAACTAGTCAAAAGGTGCAATAGGAGTCCAAGGAACATGAGGAGGGTCCTTAAGAAGACTTGTTTTCTTGTAAAGGTCAAAGAAACATGGTATGGTGTGATTAAATGGATATAGGAGTACAAAGACCTAAATGAAAGATTTTATCTCATTTTTCTTGTATCTAATGCTATAGATCCGGCTATAGAGAGAAATATGTGACATAATTTTGTAACTTTTATACATTGGGTATAAATGTGGGTATTTGTTGAAGCACAGAAAAGTTTTGGTGGTTCCGGGAATGCCTAAAAGCAATTTATCGTGAAACGTATACACTTTACGTATCCGATAAAAATAAAATGAACAAAGACCATAATTATTCTCAAAATAATTATTTAATACTCCATTGATGTAAACACTTAATTGTTTGATGCCCGTTTACAATGAACGCTAATTTTTAGCCTACGCAATTTAGCTTAACATTTACGATTTAAAGCAAACGCGTACAATACAAAAGGTACATTGTGGATTTATCGACGTCGTTAATGACTTGAAAACATAGGGTGTTATATAAGCCTTCTCATACAAACCCATATTTACCTTTATAAACTTGTTACTCCTTAGCTTTAATAGTAGAGATGTGTATCTTTGCCAAGATTATGATAGAATACTTATCATGACCGAGCAATTGAGCGAATTAGTTACATGTTACCACATAGATTAGTTGAGTGATTTGAGTGTTTTCATCTTCCTAATTCGTAAGGTGTTTAGTTGTGTACTTGTAATAGATCAAATAAATGCTTTGACAAAAAATATCCTTAGGGATACATTTTTTTATAAACTTCTAAAGGCTACTTAAGGACAAGTAGGATTCAAGTGGGGGAATATTTAATGACATCAAATAACGTCTATTTCATTGCATCATTTATCCCATGTATTTAACCAATTTTATATAATTATTGCAAAGAATTGTTACTTAATTGTTTATATTTGAGAACTGCAGTAATTATGGACTACTTGGTGAATATTAGCAAAAGGCGCGCATTTTGGAGCTTAAATGAAGATATTTTGAAGATTACTATTCTGAAGACCAATACGCCGTATCCATCAAGGAAGATACGGCGTATTCGTGCCTACACTCACCAAAGACCACAAAGGAAAGAAGATCAATACGCTGTATCTAGAAGAAGTCAATACGCCTTATTGAAGATATAGTATGTGAATATTCTGGAAGATATCAAACGTGGTCCCTACTCCAAGAAACCCCCCAATACGCTGTATCTAATCCCTTGGATACGCCGTATCAAACCAACTTCCAGACCCAATAAATAGAATACTCGAAAACGAGTTTTAAGTGTGCTAAATCATATTCTCGATACCTAAACCACAAAAGTCGATTTTCAGAGGAGAAAAAGAGTAGAAGAGGTCTTGCAACGCATTCCAACCTAGAGAAGAAAACGTGTATTTCCATATACTTTAGTAATCGTTCAGTTTTTTGTATCATTCGTTAACTCGGTTAGTTTACCTTCGCTAAATAATTGCTCTTGTATTAATTATGACATTTGAAGGCTAATACCTTCGGGTATTAGCCATTATTATGAAGATCCAAACGCACCCATTTGCAACGATGGTGACGTGGGGTTGTTATGACGATGATGATGACGAGTTGTTGATGATGAGGTGCTGACGAGCGAACGGCGGAGCGACGGTGGTTTGCTTGGGTGGACACGCAAGTATGGTGGTGCGAGTGGAAGGTGGATTGGGGTAGTGGGTCTGGGTAGATCCGTGTCGTGATGACCATTTTTGGTTTTGATCGGACAAATCCCACCAGAAAAGTTTTAGGGGAGTAAAGGTTGTTAAAGAAGTGGGGGGTCCGCGGCGGTTGTGCCGAATCCACCGGAGAAGATGACCGGAGGTGGTCGGAGGGTGGTGGCCGGCGGCCGGATAAATAGGAGAGGGAGAGAGTGTTTGTATTAAGTGTGTGTATAAAGATATGAAATGAAAAGATATATATATACATTATATATATATTAAAACTTTATATCAAAGTGGCAAGTTAACATAGTATTATAGGGGTCTAAATTGTAACTTCTTTATTATAGTTTTGATAAAAACGGTTCGGGACTCGCATTTGAAATTGACTTAACGGATGATTTAACACTTGAAACTTGCGCCATAGTTTTTCCGAATCATTTTATCTGATAAAAATGCGTATTTACTTTGATAATGTTTTCATAAATATTTTATAACACTTAAATAAATACAGTTATTCAATTTGAGTAACCGGTTTCGTCTCTGTCCGAAATAAAATTGGTTTCGAACTCGAGTATTCGCGTTAATCCGCACCGCTTATAATTAAAATATACTAATTTTATTTAATATTTTTATTAAATAAATACTGATAATTAAAACAAATTTAATTGTTTTTGTGTGTCCGGCGGTTGTAAATTGTTAGAAAAATGTTTGCGGTGCGATTTTAGCACTTTTCTGGGGGTGCGGCTCGTTTCCAGTCTCGGCAAAACTGAAAAGTTGTAAGGGGGGGGGGGGGAAAGAGGAGTAGGTGGAGAGGTGGGGGAGGGGGAGGGGGGGGGGGGGGGGGGGGGGGGGGGGGGGGGGGGGGGGGGGGGGGGTGGGGGGGGAATGTCGTTTTACATCAAATTGCTTTAGAGTCCGAGCTGTGAAAACGTGCTTTAGATGGTCGTTCTTAATAAGTCAGCCAGACCCTAAAAGTCAAAGGGTAAAATAATTATCTAAAAATCCTAAAATTCTCGGATGTTACAAGTACGTACCCCTTAAAGAAATCTCGTCCCGAGATTAAATCCGTGTTATCCGATTGTGTGACCAAGGAAAGACTTAAGGTTAACTAAACTCGTCCTAAACAAGACGCTAGCTAAGCAAGTCAACTACTTCTCTTCGTTGCGTAGGCGAAGTGAGTTGGCTGTTTCGAGCTAGGGCTAAGCGAGCCAGGGAGAGGAATCATTCCATTCAATTCCGAAGCCTAGCGTCTCCTGTAAGACTCTATCACCTTAATTCTTTTGTTGAGGTTCTGGCACTTCTTCCTCCGGCCCTCTATTTATATAGTGTGACTTATGTCTCTTTTTCCATTTATAAAAAGTTAGATGAATCTACGCTCCTCGGCCTTAAGTGAATGAGAAGGTATGGGGTTCTGGGTCTTTTTCCAGTCACAATTGACTAATAGGCAATCCCCTTTTTCCGTGATAATGTGAAAGGACTCAATTCCTTCTTTCTTCCCCAGCGAAATGTAGCAGGAACAGCCTTCCCGCAGTCGCATTAAGGAGATTTTTTCTTGAAACTCTTTACTCCTTCACCCGTAGCAAGTACTCATTTCTATTTAGTTGTTTTCTTACTCTATCCGGCTATTGAACCTGGTTTCCCTCTGCATATGGTAATAGAGAGTTAGACAGCTTAGAGAGCAAACCGATCAAGACCCTAACAACATTAAAGATGAGATCAAAGCTAAAAGAGAAAGTTGTCTCGCTTTGCCTAATAAATCCTAAGTTGAAACTATCTTAGACTTTATCTCCTTAGGAGTTCTCGTTGTATTTCCCTTAAATTTCAGTTGTACGAATGATTTCAAATTATCTATCAAATTATCGTATTAGGAGAATTTCGTCAATATTAACTTAGGTTCCTTATTTACTCTTACAAACTACTCTCACGAATATCATGAAATTATAATGCTATTTTGACGAAAATGAGCAATGCATCGTTAGTCCTCAATTATACATGGCCTGATCAACTATGTATAATTCAGGAAGGTACCATGCCGTGCTGAGAGTAGTCACTCTAAAAACCTCTTGTTAAGGAAACAATTTTCTACTTATATCATGTTTTGTGTGCGTATTCATAGAACGCGTTTACTTTTGGAAATCGAATTAGTAACCATATCAACTAAGCAGACCTTCACCCCGTCTTACTATAAAGTTGGCATCATCTTATACTAAATCCTAAGCCGAGAAGCCAAGACACATTGCTAGTCGCCATATGACAATTTCGCTATCGAATTTGCTCGCCATTAGAGAATTTACTAAATCACCCATTCAACATAAACTTAATGCCTATAGAACTTGGTAGTTTTGATGCTATAATCGGTATGGATTGGTTGGCGAAGTACCGAGCAGTCATTGTGTATGCCGAGAAGATTGTTCGCATCCCCTGGAAAAATAAAACCTTAATCATACACGGTGATGGAAGTCACCAGGGAAATGTGACACGATTAAACATCATTTCGTGCACTAAAACGCAGAAGTACAAGGAAAGAGGATTTCCTAACTTTTTGGCACATGTCACTGCAAAAGATGTTTGTAACACCCCCAAAAATCATATACAACGCAGCGGAATACCACATGGGGTGCTACTTCATAATACACAGCAATAGATACAAGAGAACGACCTCTAGGTGTCGTTTGAAAATTTACATTGTTGATTTAATTAAAATCTGTATTTAATATAACATTTGTCCCATAATTGCATCACAATGAAAAGCTTGAATGTAAAGACTCCAATGCACATCAAATAGTCCAAGCATCTAATTCACCTGAGAAAAACATGCTTAAAAGTGTCAACATTAAAGTTGGTGAGTTCATAGATTAGTTTAAATATGAATGTAAGTTCCAACAAATATATTTATCCACTGTGTCATCACAGTACCATGTAAAATGTTTATAAAATATGCACGACTGCAGGACACATTTTATGTTACCAAAAGTACCCAATCTTATCACAAAGATTTATAAGAATGCATGAACATTTTATGTCACCAAAAGGGTACCATTCTGTATCCCCAAAGTTTTATAAAAATGCATGACACATTCTTATGTAACTATAAGTACAAAATCTTATCCCAAAGTTTTATTATAAAGAAGGCATAACCACATTTTATGTCACCAAAAGTACCAATCTTATCCCAAAGATTTATAAAGAATGCATAACACATTTTATGAACAAAATGTTCCATGTATGTATTTGTTGGGGAGGCCCGATAGTCCCAACGTTATAATCCGAATTTTATACGTTCGTTTCCAGTGAAGCTAGTCACCCCGATACGGGGGTTGTCCAATCCCGATTAGATCTATTGTATATCATTCGCTGTGGCATCACGCGATAATGTTCGTTTACCGGCGATAGCTAATCACCGCGCCGAACATGGGATCCAGATACCGAAATAGAATCTATTTCATAAACATTCGCGCATCACCTCCAGTGATTTACAGTTTCATGACGCTTCTGTGACGTAGACTTGTTTGTTACCCAATTAGGGCAGTGATACAAATAATATATATATCTCCCGTTACGGTGTTCCCCTCTACATGAACACCCGGGCAATAAGGTGTAAATGTAAAAATATGTACTTCCCGTTACACGGTGTCCCTCACAGAACACTCCCGGGCAGTAAATTTTGTTTTTGTATCAGTTCAATCAGGAGCCTAAAGCTAATCCGTAATCATTTCAAATGAAGTCAAGTATGCATTTGTGAACAAAAAATAAAGTTCAATAATGTATCCCTTAGCGAGCTATTGCAAATAAGTATGTAAACCAAATTGAAATAAATCATGTAAATTGCATTTGCAAACAAGATGTTCTCACCCAACTATATGTACAACGAGTAAAAACAGGGGAGCTATAAACTACAAAATCACCTTTAAACATTCACATTGTTATAAGATAACCAAGTATAAGAATTTGTACGTAAAAGCTTGTATCCCCCTCGCGGGTTGTAAATCATTCAAAGATTGAAAAGCTTTTGTGGCTTATGAACTCACATTGTTTAAAGACCACGATCAATTATTCAATTAATTAATCACAACTGAATCCTGCATACGATCTCGACCACGAACTATAATTATGTCGTTTTTGATTATAACCACTTTATAAATGACGTACAACGATGCGTACATCCGTTACCACGAAATCATACATATTTTTTTTTTATTATGTATACATACGTATATACATGGTGAAGATGAAATCCACTTGCGCGCGTCTTTTTTAAACATTAAACCCTTAGTATATTTTATGTATTATCTATTTTCCGTCCCAATTATACCTTTATCTCTATATTTAAAGAAAGGTTACTTTTTTAGACCTTCTGTTTTTAGAAACCGATAATGGATCCTTAAAAACTATTAATGAAAATAATTAATATTAAACCGACTTTATTTTATCATTCAAAATCGTACTCATAATGTATTAATATTAATTAAAAATATCTGTTGACTTTTACGTTGACCTTTAGTTTTGACCCTTCTATATCTCGAAGTTTTAAAACTGACAATCCTCGCGGCAAAGTAAAATGTCATTACGAACAACTTTCGTGTTTTGCCGGAAGGCTGAAACGGACTCGAAAGTGCTCAAATCCTTTAATTAATAAACCTGTCAGATTTAATATATATTAAAAACAACATATTTTTCTACTAAAGTGTATATTCCGATTTCACTCCTGTTTCTTCGTTATTGGGAGTTAGAAGTCCCGTTTTATGTCTAAACGTCCGTAAAAATATAATTTGTTATCTTTTGTAAACCAAAGTCTAAGTTATCGAAACCTCGAATCCCGAATCTCATGTTCCGATTTCTGATTTAAATTACTCGTTATATAAAGGCACTAAAGTCCATTTTTAGTCCAATTCTCGTCTCAAATATGTCTAATACCGCTTATAACTTTATATAAATCTCGTTTTAATATTTATTTCATATTTTAACTAGACCGCGCAAGTTTCAATATTCCATCACATATTATTCGTTAAATCAAATATATGAAACAAATAATATAGTTTGTGGTGTAAACCAAACTCACCCTATATCGGTGACAACACACTCAAACGCGACGCACCCCGGCTGTTTTCGCAGCCAAACCCAACAGCCCCCGGCTGTTAAACCAAACAAACCAAACACGCCCTTTTCTCGGCTGTTTCCCAGCTGTCCCCCAACCTAATCACGCTGGCCCGACACGGCGGTATGGACAGCCAAACGCACCCTTGTGCGTGGCTGTTAAGCCAAACGCACCCTTGGGCTGTTTTGACAGCCAAACGCACCCTTATTCGGTGATAACCACAAGAACCAAACGCCCCTTTTGTGGGCTGTTCTTACCACAAACCAACCGCACCCTTTGCGGCTGTTTAGACCAAACGCACCCTTGTGCGGTTTTGTCCAACCAAACGGACCCTAGCCGATGCAAAAAACCAACGCATCTTTTATGGTGGCTGTCAACCGTCATACAAACACCCCCGGCTTGTCTCTCCGAGCCTAGCCCGACACCCCGGCTGATGTCCCCGCCGTTCCCAAACCATGACCCGACCTAAAACCCAAAAAACAAAACACCCCGGTTATCATCATTTATATAACAAACCCGACCTTCACTTCCCGGCGTAGTTAACCCAACCCCGACGCAGCGAACCCACAACCCGATACCCGATCTGCCTTCATTTTAAAACACCCCTCGTCTGTTATAAACCTCAAACGCACCCTAATCTGTGACAACAAAACAAAACGCCAACCCGTGGTGGTTTCGACCCGACCACCTCACGCACCCTTGTGGGTCGTGGTGGCTTCAACCCAGACCAAACACACCCTCGGTGTCGGCTGTTTTTGCCACAGAAAGATACACCCCTTGGTGGTTATGACATAACCCAAAACCAACTCAACCTGGTTTGGTTTTTCTGTTCGAGCCCAAAACGCACCCGGGGCTGCGGCTGTGGTGATGTTGGTGGTGGTATTATGGGCGATGATGAGATTGTAGATGGTGTATGACGATGGTGGGGTGGCTGCGGGTGGCGGGGTGGGTGGACGGCGGTGTGGCAGATTGGGGTGGGTGTGGGTGGGGGGGAGGGTGAGGGGCTTGGGTTGGTATTCTGTTGGTGTGTTTTAGTTGGACGGAGGGGTTGGGGTTTTTGATTTGGTGCAGAGGGGTTAGGATCCGGGGTGTGTATGGATTAGCAATGAGTTCTAGTATCGAAAATAGAAATTTTATAATATCAATTATATAATAGTCATGTTCTTTTTTTTAGCTTAGTCTTTAACCGACTTTTTAATTTTATATTTTATATTATTTTTTATTTTCATTTCTCTTTATATAATTCGTTTTTTTTATCTTTAGTTTTTTCTATATGACTACTTTCTGTGGATATTAGATCGGAGTGATGGGGAGTCTTTTGGTCTTCGCCGGAAAAACCCGCCGGAAAAGTTTTCTGGCGGTGGTGGTGGTCGCTGGCTGCCGGACATGGGAGGGAGAGAGTGTTTGTATAATGTGTGTGTATATTAGAGATGAATGAAATGAAAAGATATGAATATATATATATATATATATATATATATATATATATATATATATATATATATATATATATATATATATATAAACTAAGTGTAATAGTTTAATAGTTGAGGGACCTAAAGTGTAACATTTTTGGTATAGTTTTTATAAAAACGGTTCGGGACTCGTTTGAGCGGCTTAACGGATGATTCAACGCACGAAACTTGCGCCATTGTTTTTCAAATCATTTTTCTGATAAAAATGAGTATTTATTTGATAATATTTCATAAATATTTTATAACATTTAATAAAATATCCGTTATTCATTTTATGAACCGGTTTCGCTCCGTCCGAAATAAAAATGGATTTCAACTCGAATAGTCGCGTTTTCAAAAACGCTTTTAATTAAAAATGATGAATAATTTATTTAATATTTTTATTAAATAAATACTGATAACTAAAAACAAATTTAATTGTTTTTGTGTGTCCGCGTTGTATATTGTTCGAATAATGTTTGCGGTGCTGTTTTAGCCCTTTTCGGCTCGTTTCCAGGTCTCGGGCAAAACTAAAAAGTTGTCAGGAATGTCATTCCACATCAAATTGCTTTAGAGTCCGAGTCGTGAAAACGTGATTTAGATGATCGTTCTTATAAGTCAAGCCAGACCCTAAAAGTCAAAGATTGAAATCGTCATTCTAAATTCGAAAATTCTCGGATGTTACAGTACCTACCCCTTAAAGAAATCTCGTCCCGAGATTAAATTCGTGTTATCCGATTGTGTGACCGAGAAAAGGTTTAAAATCTGATAAACCGTTTCTAAGCAAGACGATGATAACTTTCTTCAGCAAGATTAGATGTTTCGACACTTCTCAACATACCAAAAGTTTGGCTAAGTTGACCAGGATATATAATCCATCAAGGTAGATATTTTTAGAAAAAATATCGTTACAAGTTTTATGATTGATATTAACACCACTGGTATCGCTCTCACTCGAACATCCCGCTTACTCAGACCACAATATTGTCTGCTTTGTCCGCATGCTCACCGCTTTGCTTTTTTTTTTGTGTTCCTTGCTTGGGACTTCCCGCAGGTCACCCAAACCAGTGCTACTCTCACTCCAGCACGCTCAACTGCCAGTTCCTGGCAGTACTAGGATGTACCGCGACCTACGTCTTCCTACTAGTGGCCCGAAATGAATAGTCCAACTATCTGTTTCGTCGATAGGTGTTTATCTCGTTTAAGGGGAGTTGCATAGATATTTATAAGATATTTATTAGATATTTATAAGATATTTATTAGATATTTATCTAAAATATCTTTTAGATATTTTCCTTTAACTTAACCCTAGTTAACTTAACTAGAGTTTCTTAACCTTAGTTTTTTTTTTTATTTTTTTTTTTTTTTATTTTTTTTTTTATTTTTTTTATTTATTTATTTTTTTTTTTTTTTTAATTTTTTTTTTTTTAATTTTTTTTTTTTTTTTTTTTTTTTTTTATTTTTTTTTTTAATTTTATTTTTTTTATATATTTTTTTTTTTTTTTTTATTTTTTTTTAATATATTTTTTATTTATTTATTTATTTTTTAATTTTTTATTTTTTTTTTTTTTTTATTATAATTATTTTATTTTTTTTTATTTAATTTTATTTATTTTTTTTTTTTTTTTTTTTTTTTTTAAAATTATATTTTTATATATTTTATTTTTTTTTTTGTAATTTTTTTTTTAATTTTTTATTATTTTTTTTTTTATTTTTTATTTTTATTTTTTTTTTTTTTTATTGTTTTTTATATATTTTTAATTATTCTTTTTTTTTTTTTTTATTTTTTAATCTTTTTTATCTTTTTTTTTAATTTTTTTAATTTAATTTTTTTTTTTTTTTTTATTTTTTTTTTTTTATTATTATTTATTTTGTTTTTTTTTTTTTTTTTTTTTTTTTTTTTTTTTTTTTTTTTATTTTTTTTTTTTCTTTTTTTTTTTTTTTTAATTTGTAATATTTTATTTATTTTAAATTTTTATTTTCTAATTTTTTTTTTATTTTTTTTTATTTATATTTTTTTTTTTTTTTTTTTTTTTTTTTTTTTTTTCATTTTTTTTTAATCCATCTTCCTTAGTCATTAGTTAAACCCTATATAAAGGCTTAACTAGTAAGAAAAACATACAAAACACATTCCTAAGGTGTAAAACACAAAAATAAACTCTCCCATTTCTCTCTATACATTCACCCAAACCGGTGCTACTCTCACTCAAGCACGCTCAACTGCCAGTTCTTGGCAGTACTAGGATGTATCGCGACCTAAGTCTTCTTACTAGTGGCCCGAAATGAATAGTCCAACTATCTGTTTCGTCGATAGGTGTTTATCTCGTTTAAGGGGAGTTGCATTACTTATTGGATAAAGTTGTATCAGTCGGGACCGCTCCAGGACCCAACAGTAGCGACCATAACGTCAATACTTATAACAAATGGTGACGGGATATTGCACTCAGTCTGTTAGCTCCACAGACAGTTCGTGATTGCAAGGACTTGCAATGTCATAAGTAATAACTTAAGAATGAGATAAGGTAGCTCCAAATGAGGCCTTAAGATTTATGCGGAGTGGCAAGACACTATCGATTTCAGGTTTATACTCGTGTCATATCGGATACCATTAAGCCCACTCATTTATAATTTCTTATTTACATAAAGAAGCGTCCAAATTTATGTAAGTAAGAAATGATAAACTTATGGTTCGGTGATTTATAATTTATTTATTTAACTGAAGAGGCGTCCCAATCCTTTTAAATAAACAGATTATAAATCATCCTACTTAATAATTCCCGATGCAATACGCGTGCTCTCATAACCTTCAAGGTGGTTGACATGACAATGCATGTGCTCTAATGAGTATGTGACGAGTGATTTAAAACTCGTCTTTGAAAGCTGGGAGTAAAAACTGCCAGGCGAGATCAAATAAAGTTCAAGATAATTAATGAGTACTCGGTTAGAGTAAATAAGGTAAAGATCTCTATAAACAAATCAGTATAGTGATTACCATATCGATCCTCCTATTACAAGTCCCGCCTATACAAGACTTGCAATATTTAGATTCGTACACAATCCCGTGTAAACAGAACTGTGACGGGCTTTGTTAATATAGCAATTATCATATCAATCCTCATATTACAAGTCCCGCCTATACAAGACTTGTAATACTTAGATTCATACATAATTCCATGTAACAAAATTATAACGGCTTTCGCGTAATACGATATTATATAATGCTATGAAGAAAATAATATTCTTAGAGACCATTGTTTAACTTACAATGTCTGAGAACAAAATGAGACCATTGTGCAACTCACAATGTCTGACATATAATTGAGACCATTGTGCAACTCACAATGTCTGACATATAATTGAGACCATTGTGCAACTCACAATGTCTTAAGAAACGCTCCGGTATTTATATAAATAACTCTTATATAAATAAGCGTACGATATACGCGAAAGGAATGCAAGCATATATATATTATATATATGTATGCCACGTAAGCACTTAATGCAGCACGTAATGTAAGCACATAAGCAAGTAGCGTGTATGCACTTTGAAAATGTTTGTTGTGATGCAATTATTTGTGAAAACGGTTATAGTCTAGGGTAAAATATGCAACCTAGTTCTCTATAACCATTGCTCTGATACCAATCTGTAACACCCCCAAAAATCACTTACAACGCAGCGGAATACCAAATGGGGTGTTACTTCGTAATACACAGCAATAGATACAAGAGAACGACCTCTAGGTGTCGTTTGAATAATAACATTTGTTGATTCAATAAAAATCTGAATTTAATAATACATTTGTCCCATAATTTGCATCACAATGAAAAGCTTGAATGTAAAGACTCCAATGCACATCAAATAGTCCAAGCATCTAATTCACCTGAGAAAAACATGCTTAAAAGTGTCAACATTAAAGTTGGTGAGTTCATAGATTAGTTTAAATATGAATGTAATCCACTGTATATCACAGTACTATGTAAAAATCCCAAAGATTTATAAAGAATGCATGACACATTTTATGTCACCAAAAGTACCAATCTTATCCCAAAGATGTTTATAAGTAATGCATGACAGATGTAATGTCACCAAAATGTTCCAAGTATGTATGTGTCGGGGGGCCTATATAAATTCCGTGACATTTCCCGCACTATATAAATTCCGTGCCCGCACTATACAAATTTCGTGCCATGTTGGGGAGGCCCGAAGGTCCCAACGATATAATCCGACATGTTATAACGTTCGTTCCCAGTGATTGCTAGTCACCCGAACGGGGGTTGTCAATCCCGAATAGATCTATAATGTTCGTTTACCAAGTGATCGCTAATCACCCGAACAGGGATCCACACCCGAATAGATCTATTTCATAACATTCGCGCTCACCCTCCAAGTGATTTACAGTTCATGACGCTGTGACGTAGACTTGTATGTACCCTAATTTGGGCAGTGATACAAATAATGCGTATATATACTCCCGTTACCGGTGTCCCCTCCAAGAACACCCGGGCAGTAATGTAATGCGTATATACTCCCGTTACCGGTGTCCCCTCCAAGAACACCCGGGCAGTAATGTAAAAATATGTACTCCCGTTACCGGTGTCCCCTCCAAGAACACCCGGGCAGTAATTTTATTGCTATCAGTTCAATCAGCCTAAGCTAATCCGAAATTATTTCAAATGTAAAGTATGCATTTGTGACCAAAAATGAAGTCAAATAATGTATCCCATAGCGAGCTATGCAAATAAGTATGTAAACCAATTTGTAAACAATCATGTAAATGCATTTGTAAACAAGCATGTTCTCACCCCAAAAATATATGTAAAACCAAAACCAAGTATTGTATCTCCTTGCGAGATATATAAATGAGTATGTAAACCAAACAGGTACTTAACCACGTAAATGCATTTGTAAACAAGCATGTTCTCACCCCAAAAATATATGTAAAACCAGTAAAAACATGGGGCTATAAACTCACATTGATTAAAGACCACGATCAATTAATCCAATTAAATCACAACTGAATCTGCAACGATCTCGACCACGACCTATAATTATGTCGCTCGATTATAATACACGTACTAAATACGATCAACGATGCGTACATCGTAACGACGAAATCATACATATTTTTATATGTATGCAGTCATATATACATGTGATGAGAAATCCACTTGCGCGTCTTTAAACCTTAACCCTTAGTATATTTTATGAATATATACTATTTTCTGTCCAATCCTAACTTATCTCAATTTCTAAAGCTGATAAGCCTCGCGGCAAAGTAAAATGCCATTACGAACAACTTTCGTGTTTCGCCGGAAGGCTGAAACGGACTCGAAAGTGATCAAATCGTTTAATTAATAGATATGCCAGATTTAATATATTAAAATAACTTATTTCTTATTAAAGTATATATTTCGATTTCGTTCCAGTTTATTCGTTATTGGGAGTTAAAAGTCCCGTTTTATGTCTAAACGTCCGTCAAAATATAATTTGTTATATTTTGTAAACCAAAGTCTAACTTATCAAAGTCTCGAATTCCGAATCCCACGTTCTATTTTCTGTTTTATATTATCCGTTTCATAAAGGCACCAAAGTCCATTTTTGGTCCAAATCTCGTCTCAAATGTGTCTAATATCACTTATACATTAATATCAGTCTCGTTTTAATATTTATTTCATATTTTAACTAGACCGCGCAAGTTCTAATATTTTTCCCATTCACATAATAAAAAATCGATTAAATGAAACAATTTTTATATATTTTCGCGTTAACTAAACCACTTTTATTTTGGTGTAACACACTCAAACGCGACGCACCCCGGCTGTTTTCGCAGCCAAATCCATCACCCCCCCCCCCCCGGCTGTTAAACCAAACAAACCAAACACGCCCTTTCCCGGCTGTTTCCCAGCTGTCCCCGCAACTAAACTCACGCACCCGACCCGGACAGCCAAACGCACCCTTGTGCGTGGCTGTTAAGCCAAAGGCACCCTTATTCGGTGAATACCACAAGAACCAAACGCCCCTTTTTTGGGGCGTATATTCAAACCAAACACACCCTTCGGGTTTCGACAACCAACCCGGCTGTCCCAACAGCCAACCCGGCTGTGGTGGCAGCCAACCAACCACGCCTTTTCCCCCGGCTGTTTGGCAGCCTACCAAACGCACCCTATGTGGGCTGCTGTCCGGAAACCAACCCGGACACACCCTTTGTGTTATAACCCAAACAAACCCTATTTCCCCGGCTGTCCCAAGCCTAGCCCGACACCCCTTGTCCCGGCTGCCTACCCGACTCCAAACGCACCCTCATTATAAACAAACTAACCCGACCCGGCTGTTTTACAGCCCAACCAACGCACCCTCGTCGGCTGTGGTCCCAAACCCGACCACACCCTTTTGTTGCAAACCAAACGCACACCCTCTCGCGGGTTTTATAACCGGCTGTCACCACAACCCAACCCGACCCCGCTGTTAAACCCAACCCGAACCCACCCCCCTTGGCTGTTATAAACCAACCCAAACGCACCTTTGTCGCGTGGTGGTCACAGCCAAACCCGAACCAAAACGCACCCTACTTGGTTGTTTATAACACAACCCACACGCACCCTTCTTGGTGGTGGTGTTTTACCACCGAAACAAACACCCCTTCGTTTCTACAACAAAACCAAACGCACCTTTCTTATAACCACACGCACCCCACGATGGCTGTGGTAGTGGCGTGGGTTCGGTGGGTGAGTGGTGGTGGTGGAAAATGGCGCGTGAAGTGGGGATCGAGTAGATCCGGTCACTAGGAGTCTTTTTGGTCTTCGCCGGAAAATGCCCGCCGGAAAAGTTTTCCGGCAGCGGCGAGTGGTGGCCGGCGGCGGGGGAGCTCGCCGGAGAAGAAGGTGGAGAGGGAGAGGAAATATGAGAGTGTGTGTGTATAATAAGAAATGAAATGAAAATGAAAGTTATATGTTTATATATATATATATATTTAAATGCAAAAGTTTTAATAGTTGAGGGGTTAAAAGTGTAACATTTTTGGTATAGTTTTTTTATAAAAACGGCTCGGGACTCATTTGAGCGACTTAACGAACGATTCAAATCTCGAAACTTGCGCCATTGTTTTTATAATCATTTTTCTGATAAAAATGAGTATTTATTTGATAATATTTCAGAAATATTTTATAACATTAAATAAAATATCTGTTATTCATTTTGTGAACCGGTTTCGCTCCGTCTGAAATAAAAATGGATTTCAACTCGAATAGTCGCGTTTTCAAAAACGCTTTTAATTAAAAATGATGAATAATTTATTTAATATTTTTATTAAATAAATACTGATAACTAAAAACAAATTTAATTGTTTTTGTGTGTCCGCGTTGTATATTGTTCGAATAATGTTTGCGGTGCTGTTTTAGCCCTTTTCGGCTCGTTTCCAGGTCTCGGGCAAAACTAAAAAGTTGTCAGGAATGTCATTCCACATCAAATTGCTTTAGAGTCCGAGTCGTGAAAACGTGATTTAGATGATCGTTCTTATAAGTCAAGCCAGACCCTAAAAGTCAAAGATTGACATCGTCATTCTAAATTCGAAAATTCTCGGATGTTACAGTACCTACCCCTTAAAGAAATCTCGTCCCGAGATTAAATTTGTGTTATCCGATTGTGTGACCGAGAAAAGGTTTAAAATCTGATAAACCGTTTCTAAGCAAGACGATGATAACTTTCTTCAGCAAGATTAGATGTTTCGACACTTCTCAACATACCAAAAGTTTGGCTAAGTTGACCAGGATATATAATCCATCAAGGTAGATATTTTAGAAAAATATCGTCACAAGTTTTATGATTGATATTAACACCACTGGTATCGCTCTCACTCGAACATCCCGCTTACTCAGACCACAATATTGTCTGCTTTGCCCGCATGCTTTCGCGAGTCAACGGTTGATCGCGCGTTCGTTAATTGTTTCGAGCATTGTAAAAATTTACGACATGTCTCGCTATTATTCTTATGATCATAAAATATCATTTTATGAGCCGTGTCATCTTTGTTCCTCAACCTTGGTCATAGCTCGCGTTTAATTAACAAGATATTTATTAGATATTTATCTAAAATATCTTTTAGATATTTTTCTTTAACTTAACCCTAGTTAACTTAACTAGAGTTTCTTAACCTTAGTTAAACCTTATATAAAGGCTTAACTAGTAAGAAAAACATACAAAACACATTCCTAAGGTGTAAAACACAAAAGAAAACTCTCCCATTTCTCTCTATACATTCACCCAAACCGATGCTACTCTCACTCAAGTATGCCCAACTGTTAGTTCTTGGCAGTACTATGATGTATCGCGACCTAAGTCTTCTTACTAGTGGCCCGAAATGAATAGTCCAACTATCTGCTTCGTCGATAGGTGTTTATCTCGTTTAAGGGGAGTTGCATTACTTATGGGATAAAGTTGTATCAGTCGGGACCGCTCCAGGACCCAACAGTAGCGACCATAACGTCAATACTGATATTGCACTCAGTCTGTTAGCTCCACAGACAGTTCGTGATTGCAAAGACTTGCAATGTCATAAGTAATAACTTAAGAATGAGATAAGGTAGCTCCAAATGAGGCCTTAAGATTTATGCGGAGTGGCAAGACACTATTGTGCTTCCAAACCCTAAATGATGTTTTTTACTTGATGAATTAAATCAAAAATTATGAATCAAATTTGATTAAACGTAGATCTCTTAATCTTCTCAAAATTAAAAAAAACCTTTTCACCAGAACGGAGCCTATATTATTTATATATATATATATATATATATATCTGTGCGTGTGTGTGGTGTGTGTGTGTATATATATATTTTATATATTATATTTATATATAATATATATATATTTATATGTGTCGTGGTGGTGTTGTGTGTTTATGTCGTGTGTTTTGTGTGTGTGTGTGTGTGTGTGTATTGAAGGATTAACATTTGCTAGGGAATGTGGAAAGTTGACGATGCAAAGACCGAAGCCATGACTTAACCATGAATGGAGCGTTGGTTGTGCGCGTCGTTGCATCAGTGGCGTGCAGATCCGCTGTTATTCCTTTTCAAGTTGTAATCTTCTTTTTTCATTTATTAAGTTGATTTCCTTTTGAATCAAACTAATCGGAGTCCGGATGAGAAGGAGTTATGACCAATAATACTTAAGCAACCGCCTAAGGTTATCATATAAATATGATTTCTTCTTTTCGGTTTGTTTCTTCACTTGATTCTATTTAACGCACGTATAGGGCGAGTTCCTCTCTTTTTCAAGCTATCAATAATGATTTTAAGTGGCTCCAAATGTATATTTTATCATCAGTAAAAATACAATGAGATTTTAGTCATCTATTTGCACCAACAAATCCACATGTAATAGTTGAAGGACTCAATGGATACTTATTGTTAGAAACATCTTTGATTTCGAGATCGCCTTGGCAATCTGCATTTGTGCAACATAAAATCTAATGGCATGTGGGTCTTACAGTGTGGTAGTAATATAAAAAAGGTTTGAGATAGGACATTATTATATAATAAGGTAATCGTGACCATCTTAGCCTTATCTACAAATAAGTTCCCAACTTAATCAACACTAGATCATTCACTATGCTAAACTGAATACAAATGATTATGGTTAGGGTAGCTCGGTTAGGACACTTCCCTTATTGTCATCAACACTTTACTAACATTATTAGATTAATAAGTAGTTTACATTAAATAAAACTAAATCATAGACAACCTCTTAGGCTAGTGGTATAAGGCATGTTAACTCACATGACACGTCAGCGCCACCATTACCTAGCTCTCTCCAACTTTAATATCACTATAACTCACTTTTTCAACTGCAATAACAGCTCACCTTTCAACTAAAAATCACCTTTCGTTCAAATTTTTTTTATTTAATATCTTTATTAATAAATAAAAATGTAAATTTAACGTAAACGTAAATGTACATAAAATTAATAAAAACATAATCTAAATTAAAAATTTTATTCATAAATTAAAATCTTAAACGATACACTCGATTAAATAAAATACGATACAGTTACATAGATAAATAAAAACATAAAATATTATTGCAAATTATACTTTGCCTTAATCGCCGCCCATTGTTCATCATTGCCATCCGTGTTCCTTCGGTTCAAAGTGGATCCTATGGTGGAGTTAGAACCATATGTCTTCTTGGCGTGCTCGATACTCATGAGCTGGCAACCTCTCTTTCCGACATTTCACTCCCTCTGTTTGATCTCTATAAATGCTAAGCGTTCTTCTTTCTCCTTGGGCTATCTTCTTGGTTTCCATAATCCTAGACTTGCATAGTAATTATAGTTGACGATACTGACACTTTCGTCCCTTTATTTTTCCCAGCAGTCTCGCTTTGTCCTGCCCATAGTTGTCGTATTTCCTGTCTTCTCATCTTCATCGTGCCAACATTAGTATTCAGATTATAACTAGGTTTCCCAGAGTTTGTGTTGAACGAACTAGCACCAGATGACTTGTGTCTCTTGCTACCTACCCTAGACGCTTGGTAGGCAAATTTTTGGAAAGTTCTTCTGTTCTCTCGCTACCTCCTCATGTTGAAGTAGTGGGTTATTTATAGGAAAGATTAGGTTTTTTTTAAAAAGTGTTTTTTGTGAGGTAAGGGACTAAAAATTAAGGAGGGGGGCTACCATTTTAAAAACTCACTTTGGTTTCTGTGACTTACCGTTCGACATTGAAAATCAAGGCGAGTTTTTGGGGGTTGGAATAGGAAGTCCGCGGCGACTTTTTGAAACTCCCTTCAGTGAGTTTGAGTCCATAATCCAGCCTTATGTTGAACCCCTTTAATCTCAGTAGAATCCATTGGTTAGCTTATAGTTTACCACTCCTGTGCGAACGATTCGTTACTTTCATTTCAATAGCTAGTACGGTACGAGTACATGCCCTGTTAGTATTTTATCTAGATAAGTTAGTGTAAGTGTTGTTTTGCAAGCTAAATTTAATCAAATAGAAATACAATTTTTACTGAATAAACATACAACACTCGAGAATTATACCCTTTGTGTATTAGTATAGTTTAGGTAAGTCCATGTCGTCCTAAAAGAATTGAGTTTTCAAGTTTGTTATTAAGGTTGCCAAGGCTAAAATGATTTGTCCACTTATCAAATTAACCAATTGATGCATATATCGATATTGTAAAGTAGCAATAAAAGGATTGATTTCAAGCAAATGATTAAAGTATGTTTCTTTAGGGCAATGATCACTTGATATAGAAGTGTTTAAGGATAGTGTTTTACAAGGTTAGAGAATAAAGATATCATAAGTACAAATCCTTTTGGCCTTTAAATATAACTAGTGATATATTGATTACTAACAAGGAATTCTTTCGACCATAGACTTTGTTTTTATCCAATATATAAGATGAATGCATAGTAACACATATAGAAAAAGAACCCTTATCAGCCATTATATTATTATATCAAAAAAATGTTTTACAATTTAAAAAACACATACAGTGTACAAAACCTGGTATCTGGTCACTCCAAAAATGAGTGACGACTATACATATGGTCATGCATATAGTCACACACGTTTTTTTTGGTGTTTGTCACCAAAGATCGCGCCACCGTAGGTGTCCTACGGTGACATTGTTGAGTTTGTGGCCTTTTTCATTGAAAAAGAGTGACCAAAACCCGAATATGTGTGACAAATTAGGCACAAGTTTTGTTGGATTAATTAGTATTAGTGACCGTAAACACTTTATAGTCACACGAATGATTTTTGAGAGTGACTATTGTTCGTCCTTTGGCCACATAAATATATAATATATGTGACATTTGAGATGATTTATTCAAGTAAATGTGTATTTTGTGTGACTATTTCCCGTCCTGTGGCCACATGAATATATAATAAATGTGACGTTTGTGATGATTTAGTCACACAACGGGTGTTGTTTTTTTGGAGTTAGTCACATACAATTTAAAAAAAATGGCCAAAAGTCTTAATAAGTGTGACCATATGCTTTTTAAAATCAAGTAAATGTGTATTTTATGTGACTATTGTTCATCCAATGGTCACATGAATTTTATGTTTGTGTAGCCTTTTGTAATATTTAGTCACACAAAGCAAGTTTTTTTTAATTTAGTCACATACAAGTTAACCAATTTAAAAAAAGTGGCCAAAAGTGTTAATAAGTGTGACCATATGTTGTTTAAAGTCAAGTGAATGTGTATTTTGTGTGACTATTATTCATTCAATGGTCACATGAATTTTAAGTATGTGTGGCAATTTGTAACATTTAGTCACACAAAGCTTGCTTTTTTTGTTATTTAGTCATATACAAGTTAACCAAAAGTGGCCAAAAGTGTTAATAAGTGTGACCATATGTTGTTTAAAGTTAAGTGAATGTGTATTTTTTGTAACTATTGTTCATCCAATAGTCACATGAATTTTCAGTTTGTGTGACATTTTGTAATATTTAGTCACACATCGAATTAAATAAAGAGTGACCAATAATGTTGATAAGCGTGACCATATTATGTGAGTGCATCTTTTACTCACATATAACAAATTAATAAATTGTGTCATTATATATATATATATGTATATATATATGTCTATATATATGTTGTTTAAAGTTAAGTGAATGTGTATTTTGTGTGACTATTGTTTATCTAATGGTCACATGAATTTTTAGTTTGTGT
>BQNB010004176.1:27577-42033 GCA_026074375.1 Tanacetum coccineum | reverse complement strand
ACACACAAGGCTACATACAATCAAATGAAACTAAAAAATTATGATTACATGAACTAGGAAAGCCTAGTATAATAACACCGACTTAAAGTTATGATTAAATATGGAGTAAGATTAGACACCTTAAGAAATAAGCAATTGAGATTAATTTTTTTAGCTAATTTAAACTTTTTTTGCGACGTTGTTAAACATCAATGGTTATCGTTTTAGTAGTATGTAACGTGTTCTATGTATATGCTTTCGTAATCTTGCTATAAATGTGACACCCCATAAATTTCCGATCAATAAATTAGCCGTTTCCATTTGATAAATTGAATTTTTAACGTTTCGTTTAATTTTTACGTGTAACCGGGAAGTTGTCCCGTTACAATCTAAGAAACGTCTCCGGGAGCGAACCATACTGTATTTCATCATAGTCTTTCATCATTGGATGCGTTTTTTACGCTTTTAATTAATATATAAAATTTCATAATTTTTCGTGAAGTCGTTAGTCATTTTCGTTGTTTACGTAATCGGTTAAGTATCGTAATGCATGTATGCATATAACCTTGGTAATTAATTCATGAGCATGCACTACCATTCCTAGAATGTTGGAGACCAATTGGTCCCCCCTTTTTGGCCTTGTAGTAACCGGATACACACACACACTCTAGCATGGGATCCCCATTTTTAAATTTTGAAATTTCAAGACAAACCTCCCTACAAAGTGGCACTTATACAAGTCCTTCCTAGACTCCCATTCGCGGATCATTTCAGTCCCCTACTTACCCTTGTACTCGCCCGAACAAGACCACACACTAAGTCTAGGTGTATTCCATCCTCTACCAACTTATATACTTCTAACCTCATTTGTTTCTCATTCTTTCATAAGCAAATTCTCTCACTAGAAAAACACACATACTTTTCCTTTCTTTTCTTTCTTGTTTGAACCACCAAGCACACCCAAATCCATTTCTTTTTAATCTTTGATCAAACCATTTGAAGATATATTGTTCGAGGTTGATTATTATTTCATCCGGGTATTTTATAAACAACGTTTGGGTTGTTCTTAGTTCTAATCATCTTTCGTCGTGTTTTCTTGTAAGTCATCTCTTCTTTTTCATAAATGAGTTGACTTTTGCATTCGTATGATCATTCTGAACAAGGTGTACCAAGCGAATCGTTGTGGAAATCATTACCTCTTTTTCTATAAAACTACAAGTCTCAAAGTTTAATCGTTTTATTTATAAATGGAAGAACATAAAAAGTAGTTGTACTTTGGCGCTTAAAAGTTCGTTGTGACTATTTTGATATATATATTGTTATTACTACGGCTATATCATTTATTTGAGATTTATCGTATAGTGAGTTTAAATATTGTTGGCGAAGGGATTAAGTTAGATGTTGGATTTGTCGGAAGTGTAAATTGAAAGTCGAAGAGGTTTAGGTTTAGAAAGGATTTGTTGCAATATTTGCGGTGTTGTCAAAAATTGATCGGATATTCTTTCGAGCCAATAAAAGATGTACTTTTATAAAATAGATACTTTCACAAGTCGAGACGGATAAAAATGGAAAGTTGATATTTTTAGAAAGGTCATGCTGAAATCTTATAAACTTTATAAATGCGTCGAAAAATATACTTTTACTATCAAAATGATAAAATGAAGAATGACGTTAAGTGTCGAGTTTTAGTCAGCATTTATGGTTATTGAGTCAACTTTGGTGTGTCGGGTCACTAAAAGATGAAATACACTAAAAAATGAAATACACTAAAAGATGAAATACACTAAGAGACGAAATACACTAAAATACGAAATACACTAAAAAACAAAATATTTTCAAAGATGTTTCAAAATGTCAAGACTTGTCAAAACTTATAACTTTCAAAAGTACGTTTTGAAAGGGGTACGCCGTTTCTACTCATGCTCGGATGATCAGCTCTTGCGTTAAGCGTTTTTCGTTGTACATCATTCTTAAACGACAACTATATGCTAGGTTGTCGCTAGGACTGTGAGATTCGTCTTCACTTGATTGATTTCTTTTAATCCACAATTCTTATAAGGTGAGTTCATAGCCTCACTCTTTTACTTGTTTTGAATAAATGTTTTATAACCCGGGGTGAGAAACATTGCTTGTTTTTAAAATTGGACACAAGTACTATACGTGAGATTTCTCTATTTACGTGTTGTCTAAGTAGCGTTTAGACCACTATTGCCTGAATTATCATGAACTATTAATCACCTTTAACCGACTGGCTAAGTGAGCACGAGTGAATAAATAGATCTATTGGGACTAATTATCCCTATCCGGGTGAGTAGCGCTCACTACCCACGGGGCTCCCGATAAACATATATATGTCATGTCTAAACTGGTTAGGTAGTCTTTGGTCGGACACTTGTAAGGGCAAGCAAATACTTATAGCAATGTACATGCTATCTTTCATTATTAGCTTCAGTGTCATGAGCTTAGTGCAACGTAAATAACTTTTATGTGAAGTTGTATCTCCTATGACTGTCATATACGTTTTGATATATTGTGTTCCACTATAACAACGTTTGAATTAAACCTGTGAATTCACCAACTTTATGTTGACGTTTTAAGCATGTTTTTCTCAGGTGCATAGCATGGATTTTGTTGCTTGACTTATGTGAAGTCTATTTTCCCGGACCGGTTTATCAGAAATCTATCTATGTCTTTAATTACCATTGTTGAACTTATTTAAGCTTCCATATTTTTAACTCTTAAACCTTTTAAATTTGTTTTTAAAACGTACCCGTAGAGGTCGTTCTTTATGCTTTGTACTTGAGATATTCATGAACGTCAAGAACCCAGACGCTTAATCAGACGGGACCCTATTTGTGGGTGTGACAATAAATTTGTTAACTAAACCTATACTATCAAGTGTCAAGTCATTTCATATAGATTACCTCATAATATCTTCTATTTTCGATAAACTATATACATTAGACATCAAAATTAAGTAACACTATATATCGCTTGAGATGTTCTTTGATCATCATATAAAAATACACCGTTGGGTTATATATACTTTTAGTATACGAGTACTCGTGCACATCAACATGATTTTATAGCGACAAGCTTTTGTAGTTGCATGATCATTTCATACGTTTTTTTATAAACATAAATTCCAATATGCTTCACTTTTAATCTTCATCACTTTCACTTTCATCAATTAGAATCATTTCATACGTTAGCATGTCATCATCATCATCATCATCATCCGAGATGACAATAACATCATCACAGTTCCAGATGACGAATTTGGATCAAAAAACAAATTGATATTGGGTGCGGGATGAAGATGTTATATAAACGAACAAAAGCGGTGAAAAAGTAGGTGTTATATAAACGATCATGAACTAAAGTAGTAAAACAAATTAGTAAAGTTTTAGTAGCAATCGTGGGTTAATGCAAGATGAATAAAAGTCTCAAATTAATATAGAGAATATTTTTCAAAATTAATATAGTATGTGTGTGTGTGTTTGAAAATTAGATGCATTTACATATATAAGATGCATTTAATCAAGTTAGATGAATCTTATGTAATTTTTGTCCCATGCGGGTCAAATTTGCTGTCAGTTTTACTTTGCTTCGTTTTCACTTCAAAATCACTTTCAAACCTAATTGAGATGCATCTAATTCAAGTAGAAGCATCTCAAATGGATGGTTATATTAGTTTATCATCCTCTCATTTTAAGTTTTCTTCTTACTTATGCATGCTTTTATGTGTGTGGCTTTTTTATACGTATTTGTGTGCATAGCATTAGCTTATTAACTTGCGACTCAGCTCTCATTCAAAATCGTATATTTTAGCACGTAACTTATATCATGAATCATCGTAAGAGGGAAAGATAACATAACCCTTATTAGCTCAATGTCACACTCAACTTCATCAAATATCAAACTGGTTTGAATTTTACTTTGATACTCATAATACATGATGTATGTCATGTCTATAGTTGCTATACGTGAATGGCTCTTTTACCGGAAGAAGTACCATGCCTTTTACAAGTTTATGTAAAATCAATATAATTGATTGAAAAAAAATGTTTCAACACCATTCTTATAGAGGTGCAAAAAGTGTGTAAACTTAAATCACGTGATATTTATGCAAATAAAAACGCACATTCAAATGCTTTATATATGTTTAGGTAAGATAAATAAGTGTATTAATATAGATTAAACTTAAAAAAGTTATCATTTAGTTGTTTAAAAATTCTATTAATAACTAAAAAGCAAATAATGTACGTATTAGATGTAGAAGATGGAAGTAAAAAAGAATAACACATGTTCAAAAAAGAGTAAAAGAAAACACATCTCACATAGAAAAAGAGAAGAAAGAAAGAAAAATAAAAAGCCTATAAAACAAAGTATAAGAAAAAAGAGGAGGTTTACCTTCAAGTAAATGTGTAACTTAGAAATAAAATATTAAGATACAACTTGAATCTTAATAATACTAGAAAAATATATTAAAAATTTATAAAATAAAATAAGCTTACAAATTTATATATTAAGTGTTGGCTTGTTAAGCTCGAGTAGCTCGTTCGGCTCGTTAAGCTCGACTAGCTTGTTCGGCTCGTTCGACTCGTGATATTTAAACGAGTTTTCGAACTAGCCGAGCCAAATATTAGTTTTCAAAGATTGGCTCGTCAAACTAATCGAGCACTAATATTTGTTCGAGATCGACTCTAGATCATGAGTATTAAGCTCGAGCTCGAGTAAAACGAGCTCGAGCTCGAGCTCGAGTAGCTCGTTAAAAGCTCGAATCGTTTACACCCCTAGGCCAGACTCTTGGACTACAAAAGGGGTTCCCATTTATTTTGGTCCAATCCAATATTAAGTCTATTACTTAACTATTGTTAGTCCGTTAATTAATTAGTAAAACCAATTAATTAAAGAGCTAATTACCTAAATGGGCCAAAAATGTGTTCTTTTCCACGTTTTTTTACTTGATTTTTTTCCAATTTTATTTAGCGCGAACGCGCGATCGCGCTACTCCATTAGAATGCTGCCAAATGTCATTCTGTACGAGGATGTTTTTGGTCTGACTTTTATTTTTTTTCATGAACTGGAGGTTGTTTTGCACGACAAAGTTTGTCGTTTTCAGAAAGACAAAACTTCTTCGAAAAATATTTAATCACAATCTTGGAAAATTTGCATTTATTTTTAACCTAACTTTTTCAAAAATTCAACCTGACTTTTTCAAAAAATAAACGTAAAAAAGCTCGACTTATGTAAAATTTGAATTTATTGTATATTTACACATTATTCGATGAATGTTAACCATACTTTAAGTGCAATTAACCTAATAAATATAATTCAAAATTAGATCTAACCCAAAATGTAACATATCCAAGTCATAACATAGTAAAACAAACAATTTTCTTGTGTAGTTGTTCTAACCTAATGCCCGGGAAAAAGTTGTTGTATGTTACGGTATGGTATATTCTATACCAGATGTTTATTTATGGGGTGATAGAGTTTTGTTGTTATTTCTTGCATGTTTATTTAATAATTAGAAGTAAACTGGATTAATTTTACTTAATTAACAATAGATTGGATGAAATCAAAGAACATTGTTCCATAGCACAAGTTACCAAAATCTCATGATAAAAACCACACATCGTAGTCGCGATTAAACATATGTTTACGGGTAAGCAAATACCCAGCAAAGTAAAAGATATTGTCCAAACGGGCACGCATGCACCGAGAAAAAAGGTACACTATCGCCTCTATAAAAAGAGTAAAGTGTCTAAAAAGCGCAACAAGAGCGCAACATCACAAAACAACATAAAATAACAATGAGATAATTAGAGGAAAGGGCTAGCAGAAGGACCAACAACAGAAGCATGCATGAAAGGGATGATCGAAGGGTTTAGAGTCATGAGCTTCCCACGCTTGATTCTGTAGCATACTTAGTTTTTTGTTTAGTTTTATAGAACAGATTTACTTCAAATCATGTCTTTTATTTCAAGGACCGCATTTATATTTCCACCACACCAGTTCTATTATCCTGAAAGAAAGTTTATGGAAGAAATGTTGAACAAGTTCATAAATGAAGTCAAACACGAATAAGAGGAAATAGAAATATTCATTAATGAATTTAGAACCACCAACGAGCTTTTATTAAAAGAACAAAACAATTTGCTGAGTGAACTGGAAATTAGGGTGTATGAATTGGGAAGAGTTATGCGCGATATCTTGGTTTTAAGGCACGAAATTAAAGGAGTTACCACAAGAGGAGGAAAGATGACGTCTGAACCTACTTAGAGTAATGAAGTCAACATCAACCATCACCAATCTCCTGGATCCAAACCTAATGAGCAGGATAAGCCTAATGAAGTTGTTGTAGAGAACGAACCTCCAAGCATTTTGGAAAATACTACACAAGCAAAACCACAACAACCACCAATTTCGTTCCCTAATTGATTAAGGAAGGAAAAAGAAGAAGCACAACAGCGAAAGTTTTTAGAGAACCTAAAACAACTCCATATAAATATCCCATTCATCAAAGCTCTAGTGCAAATTCTAAAATACGCTAAATATTTGAAGAGTTTATTGACAAATAAATCTATACTCGAAGAAGCTTGTACGATGACGATGAATGAAAGCCGCTCGGCCGTCCTACTCAACAAACTGCCATCAATAGAAAAAGATCTAGGGAGTTTTACTATTCCTTGTCAACTTAGCAATTTACAAATTAATAATACTGTAGCATATCTAGGAGCTAGTATAAGTTTGATGCCCTATACGATGTATGAAAAGTTAGGTTTAAGGGAACCGAAACCAACTAAAATGAGCTTAGAACTAACAAATAGGTCAATTCAATATCCTAGAGGAATAGTTGAAAAAATACTTATAAAAGTTGATAAATTTGTCCTCCCTGTTGATTTTGTCATCTTAGACATGCCCGAAGACTCTAGAATTCCTATAATTTTAAGGAGACCCTTTTTGGCTACCGCATGAGCAATGATTGATGTGTTTAATAAAAAGATAACACTTAGGGTAGGAGATGATGAGGTAATTTTTAATATGGATGAATCAATAAAAAATCCTCCTATCGATGATGATGAGTGCTATAATGTCGATGACTTAACCGATAAACTATTAAAGAATGATCATTAATTAGATTCGTTTTTACTAAGTGACCTGGAAAAAACTATTAATCAAAGGATCTGAAAAATTGTAGTTCTATAATAGATAACTTCATTAATGATTCTGACATAGATATAGCAATACGTCGTATTGATTCAGTAAATACTGCGTATTCAAAAGAACAGAAAACCATTGTAGCTGATACGATTAAAAATGAACATCTTTATTCGGCTAATGCTAATGAGATTGATGAAAAGAAACCTAAGCTGAAAGATTTACCATCTCATTTAGAATATGCATATCTACATGGTAATGAATGTTTTCCTATAATTATCTCATCTAAATTATCTGAAAGGGAGAAAAAGTTACTCTTGCAAGTGTTGGAAAACTATAAAGGAGCAATAGCTTGGAAGATGTTAGATATGAAAGGAATCAGTCCATCATTCTGCACACATAAGATCCATATGGAAGATGATTTTAAACCAGTTATTCAACCCCAAAGGCGTTTGAATCCTAAAGTCCAAGATGTAGTGAAAAATGAAATCGTTAAGTTGCTTGATTCATGATTAATCTACCCCATCTTGGACAGCTCGTGGGTGAGCCCTATTCATGTTGTTCTGAAGAAAGGAGGAATGACCGTGGTTTTGAATGACAATAATCAGCTAATTTCATCATGCACAGTAACCGGATAGAGAGTTTGCATCGACTATCATAAATTAAATGATGCAACTCGAAAGGATCACTTCCCCCTCCATCTATTGACCAAATGTTAGAACGTTATCTGGTAATGATTAATACTGCTTTCTTGATGGTTTTTTAGGATTTTTCTAGATCCCAATTGCGCTAGAAGATCAAGAAAAGACAACATTTACTTACCCTTATGGAACATTTGCTTATAAAAGGATGCCATTTGGTCTGTGTAACGCAACAGTAACCTTTCAACAATGCATGACAACAATTTTCCATGACATGGTGGAAGATTTTTTGAAAGTATTCATGGATGATTTCTTGGTACTCAGTAACTCTTTTGATTGTTGTCTGGCTAATTTAGATAAAATGCTTCCTAGATGCGAAGAAACCAATCTTGTGCTTAATTAGGAGAAATGTCATTTTATGGTAAAAGAAGGCATTGTGTTAGGACATAAAATTTTAGGGTCGGGGATTGAGGTTGATAAAGCTAAAATAGATGTAATTGCTAAATTGCCCTATCCAACAAACGTGAAAGGAGTTAGAAGTTTCCTAGGGCATGCAAGATTTTACCGAAGGTTTATCAAGGATTTTTCTATGATATCTAAACCTATGACTCAACTTTTACTAAAAGACGCAAAGTTTGATTTCTTTGATGATTGCAAAAAGGCGTTTAATATTTTAAAAGAAAAATTAACCACTGCTCCTATTATAATATCTCCCGATTGGAATATTCCTTTTGAACTAATGTGCGATGCTAGTGACTATGCTGTAGGAGTTGTTTTAGGAGAGCTTCTTGATGGGAAGTTTAAACTAATTTATTACGCTAGCAAAATGTTAAATAATGCTCAAGAACATTATACCACTACTGAAAAAGAACTTCTTGCAGTTGTTTTTGCCTTTGAAAAATCCCATCCCTATCTTATCTTATCAAAAACTATGGTTTCCACTGATCATTCTGCTTTGAAGTACTTGTTTAATAAATGAGACGCTAAGCCTAGACTTATACGATGGGTTCTGCTACTTCCAGGGTTTAATATTGAAATTAAAGACAAAAAGGGAGCAGAAAACCCGTCCACATACCACTTGTCTAGATTAGAGAATCCCCACATGGAGGTATTAACCGAGAGGGAAATTGCTGATGACACTTAATGATGTTAAAGGCTAAGGTTAATGACGTTGAGCCATGGTATGTGGATTTTGTCAATTATATTGTCGGAAAGGTTGTTCCTCCTAAATGGACATTCGATAGAAGAAAAAGGTTTTATTCTCAAGTCAAGAACTATTTCTGGGATAAACCCTATGCATTTAAGTTATGTCCCGACAACATAATGAGAAGATGTGTGGCTGGAAGCGAGATCTTTGAAATTTTGGCGCATTGCCACTCTGGACCAACTGGTGGACATCATAGTGCTTCTGTCATCAGAAGAAGGTTTATGAGTCCGGATTCTTCTGGCCTAATATTTTTAAGGACGCTAAAGATTACGTAATGAGGTGCGATGCATGTCAAAGATCGGGAAATATATCATCAAGAAATGAGATGCCTCAAAACAATATTCAGGTATGTGAAGTATTTGACATTTGGGGATTGGATTTTATGGGACCTTTTCTTGACTCGAGGGGTAATAAATATGCATTAGTAGCTGTCGATTATATGTCCAAATGGGTGGAAGCTCAGGCACTTCCTACAAATGACGCCCGGGTTATGGTTAAAGTTTTAAGAGGGTTATATGTTAGGTTTGGAGTTCCTAAGGATTTGATCAGCGATCGGGGAACGCATTTTTGTAACTCTTAGGTCGAAATAGCTCTGCAAAAATATGGTGTGACTCACAAATTATCAACCGCACATCACCCTCAATCTAATGGGCAAACTGAAGTTACCAACAAGGCTATTAAGCGTATTCTGGAGAGATCATTAGGGTATAATCCTAAAGATTGGTCTGAAAAACTTAATGATGCATTATGGGCATTTAGGCCTGCTTACAAGACACCAACCAGATGTACCCCCTCTAGATTAGTCTATGGCAAGGCATGTCATTTACCTGTGGAAATTGAGCATAAAACATATTTGGCATTAAAACAATGTAATATGGACTTGACAGCTGCTAGCAAGAATCGTTTCATGCAGCTCAATGAGTTGGGAGAATTAAGAGATAGAGCTTACAAGAATACTAGGATTTACAAAGAACGAACCAAGAAGTGGCATGACTCTAGGCTTCGCGGTGATAAATATTTTAAAGTAGGAGACAAGGTCTTACTATTTAATTCTCATTTTAAGATGCACCCAGGAAAGCTTAAATCAAAATGGTACGGTCTGAACACAGTTAAAACAGTGTATCCATACGGGGCTATTGAGATTACTGATAAAAACGGGTTTAGTTTCAAAGTTAATGGACAACGATTGAAGAAGTACTACGAAGGGAATGTTGATAAGGAGGATGATGAAGTTATCGACTTCGAAGCAGATCCAACGTAAAGAGCTGAAAGCAAGTCTAACTTAAAGACTTTTCTGTAAACAAAAGTGCTTGCCGGGAGACAACCCGAAATGTATTTTACTTTTTGTTATCGAGTCTGTCTTCCCAGGTAATCGATACGACGTATCCAAACTCAATGGATACAGTGTATTGACCCCGACATGGATGTTATCCATTTTATTTTTCTGCATTTTAAAACATTATTGTTAGACTTGTCGATACGACGTATTCATTAAACGAATACAGCGTATTCGACCTCTGACCCGTACTTAGGATTTTTAATACAAGTATCAATATGGCGTATCTTGAAACATGGATACGAGGTATCGACTTCCTGTAAAGTTTTAATTTTTTAGGTTTGTTTTCTAACCGACGAATATGCAGAGATAGAATTGCATTTGTTTTCTTATAATTAATACATGACCCTACCGGACGATTGAATGAATTTGGTGGAATGTTTATTTTCTGGAATTTATGTGTGTTGTCCGCGCTAGGATTCAGACTCGCTTTCGCACACACATTCCTGCTCATATACGCAACATGGAGGATCATACTGAGCAAATCTCAAGGGAGTTTTCTGTTTTAATTCTTTAATTTCATGTTTTTAACGTTATATTTATACAATGAGGTCGTTGTATATTTTAAGTGGGAAGAGGAGAATTAGAACACTTACTTGTCCTTATTTTAAAAAATAATATGCCTAGTTTATGTGAAATTTAATTTTTTTAGCATATTTTTTGTGAAAATATTAGTTACATGACCAGCACACATAAACCTAATTTCCAATTGTGAGGATTTAGCCTTATTCGTTTCCCAATTTTTATCCCAAATTCTACAAAAATATGAGTGTGCCGATGACTGTAGTAAACTTTAGAATTTGGCTTAGTATATCTATTCGAGACCATAATAATAAGCATTATTTTTAATAGATGGAGTGACCTTTCTAAAATGGTAAATTTCTATGATTACACCAAAAATCCTATACATATTGTGATATTAACTAACCACAATGATTAGCTAATCCCCGTATAAACCCTTTGTTTACTTCCATTTTTAGAGTAAGATACCCCTAGAAAAACCTGATGAGCCATTCCTTTCTTTTCTTACACCAAATTATGTTTCGTTACACCCTTACACCTTAGCCTACCCTATTATATTAAGTCCTTAATCGGTTGCTAGTTGCTTTTGTGTAAAGAATTGTATTTCCTGTCGCAAAGCATATTTTCTATCTATGGTTAGGTTGGGAAATTGCACAATGAAATTGTGAATGTGAAAGTGGTTTATCTTAGTGCTCATGTAGTTACTACTTTTACTAGTATGATCGGATATTAATTATTCAGGTTATCATGTTCGTGAAGTGGTAAAAAATACACCTTTATTCAGTTTATTAGTTTATGTTAAAAAATCGAAAAAACAGAAAAATACAAAAAGAGAGAAAAAAGAAGAAAAAAGTAAGGTTTATGAGATAATCGGCTCGTCTAAGCTTAATCGATTCAATTATTTATGATGATCGATTATTTGTTGGTACGTGTTATAAACCAACAATGTAAAGTTTTATTGTATATTATTTTTAGTTGGTCAAAGTATAAACTAACTAGTGTATTTTCATGTATCAAGTGGAAGATATCACCACTATTGTTAATAGTATGTATATTATGGATGATTGGGAGTTGGATGTTATGGGAACACCAACTAAGATTGTTTTCATGAGAAGCATGAGTTGTCAAATTTATGTCTTTTTATGGGTATGGTCAGGAAAGTAGCTAGCAACATTGTTCCTTATCTGTTTGGGCTTAATCTATTTGTTTTGTTTTTTTATTTAACACCAATTTTCCCATGATTAACCCCTAACCTTTGGTTTGCTCGAATGAGGGACAGAGCAATCACATGTGTCTCATTCATGGATTTGTTTATGTATGTGTGATTTTGTCACTCTTGTTGGTGTATTACTATTGGTAAAAGGATTAGTTATTCCATACCCTATATCATTCTTCATCCTAACCTTTGGTTTTACTCGAATAGGGATCTAAACAATCATGTATGTCTATTTCATGGATTTAGATGTGTATATATGATTTTGTCGGCCTTGTTGATTTACTACTATTGGTAAGGATTACTTGATCCTATTCTTTAGCTTATTCGGGTTAAGGACTGAGCAATGGGAAGTGTCACGGTCATGGATTTGAGTGTGCATTTGTCATTTTGTAGCCTTTTCTGGAATATTGGTATCGATATAGATTGAAAAGCATGATCAAACCCTTAAACCTTAACCCAATTTACCTTTTTAGACTTGTTACCCCTTAGCTTTAGTGGTGGAGATATGTATCCTTGCCAAGCTTATGATAAAATACTCGTCACGACCGAGCACTTGAGCGAATTACTTAAATGTTACCACATAGATTAGTTGAGTGATTTGAGTGTTTTCATTTTCCCTATTCGTGAGGTGTTTGGTTGTGTGCTAGTAATTAAATGAAAAAGTTGCTTTGAGGAAAAAATTTAAACTTTAGTTTGGGATACATTTTCAAAAGTTTTCTAAAGTCTACTTGAGGACAAGTAGGATTCAAGTGGGGGGATATTTGATGACATCAAATAACGTCACTTTTATAGCATCATTTATCCCATCTAAATTGCTCGTTCTACATTAATTATGCATGAATTGGTACTTAATCGTTTATATTTGTTATTTTTAGTAAATATGGAGCAATTGGTGAAGTTTAACTAAAAGGCACGCATTTTGGAGCTAAAACAAAGAAATCATGAACAACACTATTATGGTATTCTATACGCCGTATCCATCAAGGAAGATACGATGTATTTGTGCCTTGACTTCACAAGCAACCACAAAGATATGAAGACCAATACACCATATCCAGAAGACCATATACGCTGTATCAAAGATCAAGTATTATAATATTCTGGAATATTATAATCGTGGTCCTCACTCCAAGAGGCTATAAATACCAAACCATAAATATGAATTTTATGTATGCAATGGAGGCCATTCATGGCTATAAATACCAAACCATAAATACAAATTTTATGTATGCAATGGAGGCCATTCATGGCTGATTAATTCAGTAACCACCAAGTTCGACTATTAGAAGAGAAGATATTCCACGAAGGTCTCACAACGCCATTCAATCCATAGGAAACCCTTGTAATTTCTATACTCTAAATACACGTTCAGTTTTTGGTATCGTTCTTAACAGTTTAGTTTACCTTAATCGTGCATCTATGACATTTGTATAGTTACAATAACTGTTGGCTAATACCTTTAGGAATTAGCCATATTTATGATAATTTAATGTTTGGTTTATGTTTATTTTGATTGCATCTTATTCGTTGTGTGTTGTTTTATGTTTATCAATTCATACTCATGTACGTGCTTAAGTATGCGACCTATCATTCAACTGGATCTAGGAATACAAATAGAGCGTTAGCTAGATGCCGAGATAGCTCTCCATATCTGCAATTTATATATCTAGAGTAATAGGATTACAAATATTAACCTATCTTTGCCTTTGGTTTAGTGAACAAGTTAGACTAGCATGTGACCTAGGATCAATATATGACGTTCTGATTCCTTGGGTAAAGATCTGGATAGTGGACTACTAGTATATAAAAAGCCGTTAAGCAGTAAGTTAGTAAAGTCTTGATGAGCTAGGGTTCAATGAGATCACCATTATTGTCTTCTAAGATAGATTATAATCAACCATGAGTACTTTACGCGGATGTGGTTAATTATGACAGAATTGCCATGTCTAGGTTTTATGAAGAAGTACCGCCTAAATCTAGGAATGATATATCAACAACGAGATAAGACAATCATTGCACTTATAAACTAAAACCTACTTTTTATTAGATTAAATATGTTTAATACGTTTCCTTACTATAGGCTTGACTGCTACTCTATCTTCTAATTGTTAACTTATGTGTGTTAATCGTCCAATCTCAGTCTAGGTAGAACCAAAACTCATGACAGTCTCTCAGGCTGAACCCCCCCCCCCCCTTTTGCGTTAGTTTTAGGTTTAACTTAGGTATAACATAACATAGAATAATTTAGCACTAATTAGATAACTAAAATACTGATAGATTTAAGTATTAACACTCGCTGGCGTCGTTTCCGGGGAGTGAGTTTGTTTAATTCTTGTTTATTAGTATTTTTGGTTTAGCTTGCATTCTATATTATTACATATTGAGTGT
>BQNB010004176.1:0-27057 GCA_026074375.1 Tanacetum coccineum | reverse complement strand
ACAAAAACTCAAGATGAGAAACCCGCCTAACACGCTCGATATGAGATTAATCAATCAATGATTAATCCCAATTTCAGGGGTTATAACAGGATTCAAACAAAAGGGAAGAATGAATTTAGATTGTTAATTTGTGGAGTTTGAAAGTCATCTTTGTTCCGCTATAAAAGTTACGTTGCTATGCACGAGTACTCGTTTAGTATTTATAAATCGTGTTTCAGTTTAAGGTATTTTTATATCAACTTTTACATTAATATATTCTCAAGTCAACTTTTATATTTTAGTGTATTTTCTTACATTGTGTGTTTTCTTAAATAAAATTTAGGTTTTCAATAAAGTTTTAAAGAAATGAAGTACTACGTACAACTTTTGCAGGGAGAATTTCAAATGTCTTTTTCGAAGTATCAAACGTTTGTTACGTTTTTTAAACACGTTTTATAAGTGTTTAGATTTTGATAAAATTTACTGTAAATAATTATAGAAATCTACACAATATTATCTTCTAAGCAATATGTAAAATGTGTCATGCTCTTATTTGCATGAACCTAAGTTTGGTACTTTGTTTATTATAGTATGCAAATATGCATCAATCTCAATGATAATACCAACTTATTTTCGAACTATCTATAAAATCCATGGCCCTAAAACTCGAAAACTAGAGGACCTATATTCAATCATCTTCATTATTACGCATAGTCAATTAACCGATATACGAATGCTACTATACTAGATTGCCAGGACAATGGACATGTCGTTTTATAACTCTTGTCATCCATGTTCGTCATTGATCATCATTATGAACACTTTTATGCCTCGAACAATCATATATAGCAGTTTTAGTTTTTCACCATGTTCAAAATATACATTTGATTTTCTTATGAAAAAACCACGTATGCAAGTGCACAATTATGTCGAAATGTCGTAGTTGATGTTGATATGCTAAAACGCGCAACATGAAAAAATAATATAAAATATTTACTTTTTTATTATAGTAGTGTTTGAAGTCAGAATTAATAGTAACTAAATGAAAAAATTAGCGTGATAAAACGCGCAACGTGAAAAAATAATATAAAATATTTACTTTTTACTCCCTCCGTCCCTAAATAAGTGTCCACTGTTGACTTTCGAAGTCATTTATCTTCAACTTTGACCTTAAGTTATTTTGATTGTGTTATACAATACTTGATGCAAAATATATGAATGGATTGAGTTTTTAATGTATTTTCATGGATATGATTTTCATCAAGTATTATATAACACAAACAAAATAATTTAAGGTCAAAGTTGAAGAAGAATGACTTCGAAAGTCAATAGTGGACACTTATTTTAGGACGGATGGAGTATTATATTAGTGTTTGAAGTCAGAATTAATAGTAACTATTGGAGCCTATTTTTGTTCCACGTTTATATATGGATATCCGTGTAAAGCGACAGTGGTATAACGGCAAATAATTATACTTATGAAATCGTGATTTTGATTTGACCTTTGATTTAAAATGTGTGTTATTTTTTAAATATAAAGCGTATGTTTTTTTAAAATTAATATAATGTGTTTTTTTTTTAAAAGTTGTTAAGTTTAGAATTGATCAAGCTTAAAATTATTATGGATATTCATATTTTTATTATATTATAGAATTTACTTAAAGGGCAGTAACACTGCCATTAATACACATTTAATGCTGTTGCCGGAATCCGGTGGATACCGGGTTAACCCGCCGAAATTCGCCACCGGAACCCGCCTTCGACCCGGGTCCGACTTGTTTTATTTTTTATTCTTCGGTGCTATAACACGTGTGATATTCTCAAACCTATCATCTGCACACAATTTTCTCTTTCTTCTACATCTACACCTAAGAAAACACATACATAGAACATCTCTCTCCCTAAGTAGTACGATAAACTTACCGTTTACGTTCGACTAATACGCTTTATAAGCTCATAAGCTCATAGGCGCTAGAAAAGTAATAAACCCATATAAACGTGTTAGTCGAACGTAATATTGTTCTACTGTAGTCGTTTATGTTTCGCATATGTTTTTGGGAAGGGTCCGCGCTGTCGGTTGTAGCATACGTCATCTGCACCATAGGAATAAAAATTGATTGAATTTAATGTGAGATCTTCTTTAGGGAATTAAGTGATGCATACACTGAACATCATACGTCCTCATTTGTTTAGCAAGGACAGAATCTGTTTATCCTGCATAAAAAAATGATGATCAGACAATCAGATCCACGACATTTAACTGCGTAGCTAAAGAAATTGCACATAAAAGCTCTGATAAACGTAGGTTACTTAACTGGTGTTTCTTTAACCATAACCGATATACTCATCCTTTTCACGCAAAAAAGCTGTTAAGGGGCGACTTTGGCGTTTTTCGGGATGATCTTTTGCTCATCTTTAGTTGATGTAAGTTTGTAACAAAGCAAGGATTTTTTTCTGTGTTGCCATCAGGTGATCGAAATGGCGGTGAATGAGGCATCGCAAGGCCGGTGTCCTGCATTTACGTGTTGCAAGGTATTAGCTGCTCATACCTTCATCTCCTATCCGTATCACTGTGTAACTGAATATTTATGCACTCCTCATGCTTTTGCAAAGCATTGCAGGAAACTAATGATGGATTCATGATTTGTAGAAAACACTGTGTTCGAAGCAATAATCTTTTTGAATTCTTGAGAGAGATTGCTGGTATGGTTCCTGATTTAGTTGATTCTGATGCGGCAGGCGAGGACATATCTATAACCAAGCTGCCCAACCCCCACTGTTGCCGTCTCTATTTTTTTCGTTTTAGATTTGATATGTTTTGTTACTTTTAATGTTATTTTCTACTGTGAATTTATAGGACGATGGGAATTTGGAAGGAAGAAAGGGTATTCCCAAGAATAGATTCACAGGATCACATCTAACATACGTTCTGCAAGGAGGCGCGTTAGTTCTCTCTTCAGCCTCGGTATGGAAGCTAAACATGTTGGTTTAAGCGATATCGAAGCTCAAAGTGAAAAGTATGCCTTTTTAATGTATTATACTCACTTTATCATATACTTTTAGTATTTACTTCTATATTTATTCCCTGATTTACTTACCAGTAGTCATCTTATACACAGGTTTGGTCGAACCAGAAATCGCGTGAACGGCTACTCATGAATATATGCATCTACCATGGTCGGTTAGTTCTTTGTTGACCCACGTTGTCGCAGTCGCGAATGCGGTTGCAAGCGGTGTCAGATCCTGAGGTTGGAGATGTTTTTTTATTCGATGTATTGTGATTATCTCTTTCTTTTTGAAATTCTTTTTTTACACTTAATTGTTGTCTTTGTTTTTGAACAGCAGTGTGCCACTATGCCGTTAATCATCTGCTCGACCAAGCAATATGGACATAACTACATCAATACATGCAATGGTGAGATACAATGTCGAATTTTTTTTAATCATGATGTTTAAAAACATAACTCATAACCAAACATACCCAAAAACTAATCAGGTCTCGGTTTTGACTTTTACCTCAATTATTAGAATATAACCAAGCAATGTTTAAGCCCTCAAATATGTCATTTCAGTCATACGCTTTATAAGCTCATAAGCCAATGTCAAATTCAATAATTTTCAACTCTGCTCCTTCACATTGAATGATTTTGGGTAGCTGTATGAGATTTTTTTTATGAAAATGTTATACGTTTGCTCCTTTACATTGAATTGTGATTACGTGTTTTGATATGAATGAAATAAAATAAACTGTAGCGGGTAAATAAATGAGGCCGGATAGCGGGTGCGGGTTCCGGCGGGTTACAACACACAATGCAGTTTCCTATTTTCACTAAACAATTTAAGCTGAGACATTTACTTAACACAAAAAAATTTACTTAAGTTGAGTCCCTGAATTCATAATGTAGTTTAAGTTCACTAGCAGAGACGTCTGCTGGTATAAATTATTTTAAAAAATGTTCATACTCCTAAATGCTATAAGGTTAGAGTAGCTGCTATAGTTCGCATACAGGTATGTTAGCTCTTTTGTGGCGAAAGCGACGTAATTTATGTTACGTTAGATTTCTTAGCGTAATAGATTGGATGTGTTAACTGGAATTAAGTTAGTTATAATTCAAAACGGTTTGATGGTATATAAAGGTTGATTATGCTTAATTTTGAAGTATACTATTATAAGATAATGCTTGATTTCGCCAGCAATGTAATAAAAAGTGGAGCTTTTATAGTTTGCGATTACCATTATAGTATGTGTGTGTGTATGTATCTATTGGTTCTTAATTCTGATTTAAATTTGGTTCCTGTTGTTGGTCTAATGTTGGTTTTATTGGCGTTTTTAGCTGAAGGCAGATAAAAGTCCCTTCCAACGGACATATGCAGCACGGGTGAGCTTTTTTTTCTCTAAACTTTATTAAGATGTTCATTGTGATTCTCTCGAGTCTTGAATTTGGCATATATTAAAATGAGATTTTTTTATAATAATTCTTATGAAAAAGAGTGTAACATATCTCACGTAATCCAGATAAACTCAAATGAGTGTATAGCATATCCTAAAAAATTACGAACTTACTAAATAAAAGTGACCATCTTTTTGTAGTATTGAAACATAAGTAGTATTGCTATATTACTCAGATAAATTACTTATATTTCATTTGCATATGAGTCTTTTGTCACATCTAAAGATCTAATTCCGTTTGAATTTACTTTGAGTTAGCAGTCGGGTATGAATTACCACACAATGAACAATCGCTTAACCCCTTGCGTTAATTTATAGCTAAACCCGTAGATGATAAACTAAAATAGGCAGCAAACTCGCAGGTACCAAACAGCCATTATCAAATGCCAAAATACACAAAAAATCAACGAAACAGTGACTGTGAAAACCCATTCAACCCCTTGCGCTATAAAATACTTATTTGACAGCTAGAAGCTCGACAATATGGATATGCATATCTGCACTAACACTCAGTTACACAAAAAAAATCCATACAAACTTAGATGTCTTAATAACCATGCAACTTTAACATAATTGGTTTGTGCACTTCAATACTCAAACTAACAATACAACAACTATTGCAGGAACACCACTGAAGGATGTGATAGACACAGTGGTTGAAACATTTGTCACAGCAATAACAACCCAAAAAAAGTAAAGCAGCAGCCTCACAACCACACCAACAGAAAGAAACCACAGCATGCTACAAGAAATTTCATCCGCTGCAAAAAAGAAAAAAAGGGGATTAAAGATCCATAACTTCGCAATGACACGTACATACTTTTGTCAACGACCAGGATAGATGACATGTAGTGGCCACATTTTGTAAACGATCAGCCTAAGCAACATGTAACCTGCAAACAACCGTGCTTGCCACAGTAGGAATTACACCAATGTTAGGAATGCTTTTTTGTACACGAATTTTAGAAGTGCTCTTTTGAAAACATGGACTACTATAATGTAGCGCATATGTTTTCTTGCTTGATCCAAGGACACATGACAACTACTATGAAACATTCGTCTTTAAAGAACAATTCAACCCGCGCTCCGCAGCGAAGCGCGGGTTGAAAACCTAGTTCGGTTTAACTACTAGAATTTCATTATTATTGATCTGTTCCCCTCCTGCCATTGTCCAAGCCAAAATAGTGTCACACGCCAATTTTTAACACTTTTTTTTAATTGAACTAAGACTAGTGGTAATAAATAAATGAGTAAATTGCATTTTTGGTCCCTGTGGTATGGCTAAATTGCAGGTTTAGGACCCTAACTTTTGAAATTGCAGTGATGGTCCCTATTTTCATGTTTGAGTTGCAGGTTTGGTCTTTTTAGGTTGCATTTTTTGTCCCTGTGGTTTGGCCAAATTGCAGGTTTGGTCCCGGCCCGGGGATCAAATTTGCAACGGAAACTTGAAAATAAGGACCATCACAGCAATTTTGAAAGTTATGGTCCCAAACCTGCAATTTGACCATACCACAAGGACCAAAAATGCAATTAACTCTAAATAAATTATCACATGTGTTAGGTGGAGGACTAATATCCTTATCCACAACAAAAATGGGAAAACTCAATTGTGCAGACGATCGAGTTGTGGGAGGTGTTGTTTTGTGTATGTGTGATTATTGTTTTTGTGAGGTATATTTGTGTTTAAGTGTGATATGTTTTGACGATGATGTTGGTTGTGCTATTAGACTAAGTTAATTGCGAAGTTGGTTGCGAAAAGAGAAAATAACATAACGCTAAGATGGCGATGACATTTGTGTTTATGCTAGATTGCTAGGACAATGGACATGTCGTCGTTTAATAACTCGTCATCCATGTTTGTCGTTAATGTATCTTTCTGAACACTTCAAAGCCCACTTATAGAATATTCTTCACAAATACACAACCATGAGCGAAAGCAACCGTGGTCAAGCAGTATCAAAATAAGTTTAACTCTAGAAACATGTTTGTCCCACATCGGCAAAAGAAATAAAACTTTGCTAGTTAATATATCATGGTGTATATGCATACTTTGTGTCTAGATTAGTATTGTGTTTTCATGTCTGACAAATCTTCTCATTAAATGAAAAATTAATGATGGGATGTTAGACACGAAAAAATAATATGAAATATTTACTTTTTATTGAAAGTGTTTGAAGTAATAATTGGCACCTGTTTTTGTTCCACGTTCATATATATTTTTCCGTAGAAATGACACTTGATAAAAATGGAATCAATTATATGATGCTATATTAAACAAATACTATACGTCTTACTAAATCTATACTCCATAAGTTAGTAAGTAAAACTTTCGAACTTATTCTTACTTTCAAATAATACCGTCTCGCATGATATTTATATTCTTTTTATTCTGTTCAACTATTACAATTTTGCTATTATCGATTCGTTTATGTACATTAGTTGAGTTATGATTTTAAACGACTAAGTAAAAAAAACACCCCCTTAACCTTCATAAGAATAAATGCAATAAAAGTTTAAGTACGATATATATTATATGCATAACAAACAACTAATTTTATTTGGGCAAATGGTCTAAAAATACATCGAAGTTATCTCGTTTTGCTTTTGTAGGCGTTCTTCTTTTAATTAATCTTTTGTATGCACGGAAAATGCTAAACTTCCTTCTATAGGCATGATTAGCAAAAATTATGACGTGTCATATATTAATACCAAAACAACTGTTACCAATGTGACCCCTTAACCCTTTAACTTTCTTTTTACAAAATCACCCCTTCACCCCTTTATTTCCCTCCACCGTCACTCATAACACACTAACTCTTTCCCCCAAATACCAAGATCGTGAGTCACCGTATTTCACCCACAGTAAACCCTAATTCACCCACAATAAACCTTAATTCACCCACCAATTGAACATGTCGAAGGGAAACGGTAATGTCCTTATCTACTTATATGTTAAAATATCTTCTAGTAGGTTTGCTTATCTGCTTATATGTTAGATTATATTCTTATATAAGCAGATTAGCTGCTTATGCTTTAGCAACTCTATCTTCTTATGTGTTAGCTTATCTGCTTATATTTTAGCTTATATGCTTATTTGTTAGATTATGTGCTTAACAGAGGTCTTAAATGAGTGTTTGTATTAGGACAATGTAGCCTAAATATTTAGGCTGAATGGGATCATATTTGCAATTTGTTTTGTTTGGATATGATCTAGTTTAGGAGTTTCCTTATTTAGGAGTTTGTTGTTGCCTTGTAGAAATCATTGCTATCAATTTAGATACTAGCTCAGACAACAGCAGCTCAGACTCTGACAACAACACCTCAGACTCATCTAGCACTTCTTAAATTAGCACTTCTGAGAAGATTGATTATGACTCTCCAGAATACAAAGGACCACCTAAGAGTTTGATAAAATGGTATGGCGGGCAGGTTCTGGGGTTTAAAATTATGAGGTAATGAGAGTGATGCAAAACCTTCTTTCTCAAACATTTCAAAGGCTAAAGCATGTATGTTGGATAAAGCACAAGCATCTGATGCATCTTCTAAGGCTAAAGTACAAGCATGTGAGTCAAAGGCTAAGCTACAAACATCTAGGTCAAAGGCTAAGCTACAAAGATCACCTAAAACCCTCATTGTTAAAAGCCATGTACCAATAACAAATAGTGTACTTGGGCTTGCAAATGCTAAGACCTAGGATGCTATTCTTAGCAAGACCTTTGGAGTGAAGATACCCCTAACTATGGCTTGTGCAGAAGAGAAGAAAGGGAAGAGGAAGATTAGCAGGGAAAGCTGATTTTATCGTATTTTGGTATTTTGGTCCTTATGCAATGGTAGTAGATGTTAATCCATTATGTACTTGTAAAACAATATGTCTGTAACTGAATTTCTGATGTTAGAATGGTTTGCGTTTTGGTTAATGAAGTAAGGATATTATGTACTTATTCTACTTGTTGGTTTTGCTTATATGATTGACAAATATTGGTTTTGGTAAGGTAACTATTCTTATTTTTTTTTGCAGAAATAATTGTACTTAGTTCAGACAGCTCAGATGGCAGGAAAGGGCCATCAAAAGCAACTGTTTCTATATTTGAGGGGCCATCAATACAAGGATTGCTAGACCATTATGGATATAATGATATTGAGAAATATCTATCATGGAACTACTTTCCAAGCACAGACAAAGAAAACACAGACAAGGATATCATCGATGAGGATTGCATTCATGAATATAACTATTCAATGTCCAAAAGTAAATGTTTACCAGTTTCAGAGAAACACAATTCAAAAGTCAAAAGCCCTGTACCAGTCAGAGGATGTGTGCTTGGACTAACAAATGTTACTACATGGGATGAAATTGTGAACAAAATAGGAGTGAGAAAATCTAAAATTTGTGCAGAAAAGGCTAAGGGGAAAAGAAAGGTGTCATATGAAAGCTGATCATGTTCTTCTTAAAGATCAAAGTATTTTGGGTAGTCTGACATGGTAGTCTAACATGTATTAGATGTTAGCTTTTTGTGTTTTGTTTAGGATATCTAACTTTATGGTGACTTGTGTAATGGTGATTATGTACTCTTTAAAACCTTATAAAATTTAATGTATTTTTTGGAATTATGGTTTGTGTGTTATTGCAGTTTGTGGTGATTATGGTGATTATGTACTCTTTAAAACCTTGTGTAATGTTTAGGATATCTAGCAAGCATTTGCAAGCTTGCATTTGCAGCTTGCATTTGCAAATGAGACCATTATGGATAAACTCCAAGTTATAAGAAAATCCATTTGTAATGATCTGATAAGAACAAACTGCCATCATTTGAGAAGATAGCATAATAGAAAACCTTGATAAAACTCATAACCAAACACCCCTTAAGACTGCAGGGGATCAACTTTATCCAAATTAAACTGCAGCAAACTACCATCTAATACCTTAATCTTACATCCCAAGCTATTTCAGTGTTGATCAGTAAGCATTTAATCATTTGAATTCAAACATTAACCATTACATTAACAGAGATCATACATTAGTGAGAAAGATCATACATTACTGAAAAAGATCATACATTACTGAAAAATATCATAGTTAACAATTACAAACATCAAAAATTAACAAAGATCCTAACATTACACCTAAACCATTACATTACAAAGATAAGACCTAAACCATTAAATTATTTACCTACTAGCATATCAAATCCAACACAAACCACAGACAAAGTTCCTAACATGATGAAAAAACAACCTATCATGCAATTTAAGCTTTGACTTTGTAGCTCTCAACTCATCTTCACACATTGACTTTTCTATAGCAAGAACATTAATAACTTGTTCATAATCCATATGCTTCTTCGATTGTTTTTGCTTTTGAAACATCCCATACAACAACTCTTTGTAGTATTCACTTGGAAGATCATCATCCAAAAAATCATAAACATTGCATTTTGCACATGTTACAAATCGTTTACCCGGATTCTTCCTCGTTTTTGCAGTTTGTACTGTTAACTGACGATTACATTTGCAAAAGTATTCAACTCTACCACTGATTACACGGGATTCGGATGAAGTGCAATGATTCGGGTTTTTTTGATTTTTGACCGTTATACAAATTTGGGGGAAAGAGTTAATGTGTTATGAGTGAGGGTGGAGGGAAATAAAGAGGTAAAGGGGTGATTTTGTAAAAAAAAAAGTTAAAGGGTTAAAGGGTCACATTGGTAACGGTTGTTTTGGTATTAATATATGTCACGTCACAATTTTTGCTAATCATGCCTACAAAAGGAAGATTAGCATTTTTCGTGCACAAAAAAGAATAATTAAAATATATTCGCCTACAAAAGAAAAACGGGGTAACTTCGATGCATTTTTAAACCATTTGCCCAATTTTATTTTAAGTTTGATATTTTACACATAACAAACAAATCGTTTGATTCACTTAATTAATCTTTGAGTAAACTGCAAAATACATCCATGTGGTTTCAACTTTCTCACATAATACATCTATGTCCGAAACTATTGGCAGTATACATCCTTCGTTAGGCAATTGAAAGTGTTTGAAGTAATAATTGGCACCTGTTTTTGTTCCACGTTCATATATATTTTTCCGTAGAAATGACACTTGATAAAAATGGAATCAATTATATGATGCTACATTAAACAAATACTATACGTCTTACTAAATCTATACTCCATAAGTTAGTAAGTAAAACTTTCGAACTTATTCTTACTTTCAAATAATTTCCGTCTCGCACTGATATTTATATCTTTTATTCAGTTCCACTATAACAATTTTTGCAATTATCGATTCGTTTAATTGTAGCAATAGAGGAGTTACGAGTTTTAAACGACTAAGTAAAAAAACACCCCCTTAACCTTCCATAAGAACAAATGCAAATAAAAGTTAAGTACGCTACAGTATTTATATGCATAACAAACAAAAAATTTTAATACGGAGCAAAATAGTCCTACAAATCATCGAAGTTACCCCGTTTTCTTTAGTTAGGCATCCTCATTAAATTATTCTTTGAGTGCAGGGACACTGTAAATCCTTCTCTTTTTGAAAAGCATGATAGTAAAATAATTTGGTGTTGGCATATATTAATACCAAAACAACCGTTACCAATGTGACCCCTTAACCCTTTAACTTTTTTTTTTACAAAATCACCCCTTTACCCCTTTATTTCCCTCCACCCGCCACATTCCTAACCCATTAACCCGTGATGCGGTGGGGGTATGTTTTCCCTTTCCCCCAAATACCAAGATCGTGAGTCACCATATTTCACCCATAGTAAACCCTAATTCACCTATAATAAACCCTAATTCACCCACCAATTGAACATGTCGAAGGAAAAACTGAATGTCCTTAATATAACGTTTATAATATCTGCTAGTAGTTAGCTTTATCTGCATATATGTAAGATAATATTCTTATAATTAAAAGCAGATTATTTGCTTTGCTTTAGCAACTCATCTTCTTATATGTTAGCTTTCTGCTTAATTTAGCTATCTCTTATAGTTTTAGCTTATATGCCTTAATTTGTTAGATTATTTGCTGCTTAACAGAGGTTTTAAATGAGTGTTTGTATTATGACAATGTAGCCTGAATATTTAGGTTAAATGAGATTGAATGGGATCATATTTGCAATTCGTTTTGTTTGGATATGATCCAGTTTAGGAGTTGCCTTGTTTAGGAGTTTCATTGTTTAGGAGTTTGTTGTTGCCTTGCAGAAATCATTGATATCAACTTAGATACTAGCTCAGACAACAGCAGCTCAGACTCTGACAACAACACCTTAGACTCGTCTAGCACTTCTTAAATTAGTACTTCTGAGGAGATTGATTATGACTCTCCATAATACAAAGGACCACCTAAGAGTTTGCTAAAATGGTATGGCTATTTATCAGATGAGTACAAGGACAAGGGCAGGTTCTAGGGTTTAAAATCAGGAGGTAATAAGAGTGATGCAAAACTTTCTTTCTCAGACATTTCAAAACATAAAGAGCATGTATGTTGGATAAAGGCACAAGCAACTCTATGCATCATCTATGCTCTAAAAGTACAAGCATGTGGGTCAAAGGCTAAGCTACAAACATCTAGGTCAAAGGCTAAGCTACAAAGATCACCTAAAACCCTCATTGTCAAAAGTCATGTACCAATAACAAATGGTGTACTTGGGCTTGCAAATGCTGAGACCTAGGATGCTATAACAACCCGCAATTTTTATCAATGTAAATATCCATCTATTAAATTAAATGCAATGTAATATCCATCTATTATAAATATATAACCTTCTTACAGGGAAAATTTTTGTTTTATCTCATTATGCAACGTAACTTGCATCTCTAAAGTAAACGAGCTCACGCAAACCTCTATCAAAGCCATAGATATCTATGTTTAAAACATGTAAACATCTTATATGTCCAAGTCTATATCCAAATATCACTTTTACTAAGTACAATTATCCATTTACAAACTTTTCAAAAAAACATGCAAATAAATGTAAACGTTTACATCAAAACCCTAGATTAAATTGTAATTTGAAACAATAAAATGAATGTGAAAGCTTCAAACATATGTACAATGTTATAATGTACCAAAATTGAATCATATTTTCCCTCCAAGTGCAATGTACATCTCATTTAAGATCAATGTACAAGTTATATAATGGCCCTAAAAACCTAATTCGGTTAATTAAAGTCTCCTATACCCAAAATTTTGCATAACTTTCCACCCTCTTTAACACAAGGTACAAGCACTTAATGCATGACTTTTAAACCCTAATCTATCCCTAATCTTAACCCTAATCCATGTTTTAACCTCAAACCCAAATGAAAACCACTAAATACACTTTCATTATTAAAACCCTAAACCGTAAAACTAAACCCTAAAATTAATCCTAAACCCTAAAACTCAATCCTAAACCTTAATCCTAACACTAATCTTAAACCTTAATCTATCCTAAAACCTAACCCTAACTAGTAATTAAAACCCATAAACCTTAACCCGAATAAAATGAACCCACAAGCCCTTTTCTTTCATTATTGAGACCCGAATAAAAGCACACACAAAAGATGCCAAGCACCTCAAGCGCTCTATGACATCACCAGCAAGCAACCAATATAGCCTACAATCACCTCCATCCACCTCCTAGCTTCCTTTTCAGCCTTTGCCTCCAAACAACCAATCCACCACCTTCAATGCTATTCTAGCCATCCATTACCATCATCCTACAATCATAACGCATACTCACCTCAGCTCGCTAGGGACACTTAACAAAATCCCTTAGATACCAAGAAAACCTAGGCACCAAGGAAACTTTAGCCTATAAAAGCCTGAACTTACCCATTCCATTCAAATCACAAAAAAACCTCAAAAACACATATACTCATCAATGGATTACTCAACTCGGTTCAAGGAAGGTCAAGATAAGTCCCTAAGATCAGAATAGAAGCCACGAATCAAGAAAAACAAAGCCTTGAAGCGTTGCTAAGAGCGTACGAACCCGAAAACCCCATTTCGACCCATTTTTAGCTCAAGTAAGCCTAAGTATTCTTGTTCCATAAGCTTAAATTTGTACAATAATGTTCATAAATAACACTAATATCATATCTGACCTCATGTTTGAATGCTTTAAAAAATCCTCAAACCCATGTGTTTTTGGTTAAAACCCTAAAAACCACTCGTTTTGATTTTCTAGCTAACGAATCTTTTTTCTAAACTTTTGTTACGTTAAAACATCTTATTTTAGCTTATTCTAATAAGTTATAACCTGCAAATATCATATGGAATCTATAAAATAAGCATGCATCATTTTATGGACTATTTTTACAAAATGTTTCCATGCATGAGGGTATATCTCGTAAACTTTCTGAAATTTATTAACTAAAGGGTGCTGATAAAGTCAATTTCCAAAAGGTATAACTATGAGGGGTTTTGTTTATTTGGCCAACTTCTAAAGTTAACGGTTTAAATTGTATATCCTTATATAATAAAGGACTAAACTGTAAAAGTTTATAAACCAAAGGGTATATACTGCATTTTTTGATTCCTTAGAAAATATAAAATATAATAATTTTATACAAATTATAAAAGTATAAATCAATATATAAGACTCCGATTATGGTTAAAACAACACACAATTGTACATTATAATCAAAAGATCGACGCCATTTCAATCAATTTACGTTATATAATTAACGTAATTTATCTTCGACTAGCTTTTGAAGAAACTTAAAAATCTTATCGTATCACGTTAGACAGGGACTTCATATAAGAGGAAATTCATAGGGTATAACCGTTATAGACGCTTTGCTGATTACTTAATATAAAGTGTCCTGCTCCTCAAACGTTTACTACCTGACCTCTGAAATTAGATGGCCCGAACATTGATAGAATATTTCAATAAAAATGATAAATCAAAGACATAACGTATTAAACATCAGAAGTTTTGAAACATAAACCAATCACACTAAGACTTGACGATTAATACCCCTGAGGGTATGCGTGACGAAGCCGTTACTTTCATTTTTAATACATTATTGTCATCACAGATTTCCCTTTAACTGTTAAGGAGAGTTTATACCTTCACAATTCAATATTTTAAATGTTTCATAACCCGCGAGCGGGATACATGCTATAAAAACCATGAAATCAAGAATTTTTCTGTATGTAACCTGATACATGTATTTCTTAAGTCTCTACTTTTGCCATTTAGGTCCCCATTATCCATTGAATCAAAAATTACTCGTCGTGGTAAGCGCGAAAGCTGTTAAGTAGATCGTATTTGAGAACTGGAACGTCCCCGTTGTGTACCTATACTGTACGTAAAAATAGCACACATTGGAATAATTTGCGTGGTGTTTTGGCAAAGACACCCGTTGGGGCAATTATTTGTGGTTATTGATTAACTTAAGCATTCAAGTGTCTGAGCCATAGGCCAATAATAATGTTTAAATTTAAACGACAATTGTTAGCTATTTTTCATGAGAATTGTATGGTTGCAATTATTACAAACTATGGGTGTATAAACAACGTAACCCTACTATAGAGTCTTGATATTCAAATCTGTTTACTATAGAACCTAGTGAATTTTCACACAACCTTTTTTGTTGACCTTTTAGCATATTCCTCTGGTAAACCTGAACTACATAATGCACGAGTGGCACAGACTTGATAAGAAGGCATAAGACTGTTATAATTCAAACATATGTTTTTTCATGTAGATTTTGGGACCTAATCTGTTATGTAAAACTCTGATAAAATAATGATGATAACTTATCGTTATAAAAACGTCCTCTTTCGGATCATTTTCTCTGATATGACTGTTGTACTATGAAATAATACCCCAATTAGCTTCCGCAGCTAATATATCAAAAAAAGGGGGTGTTATAGATCTATCTTAGAAAGGAAGAAGAAAAAGCAGAAAGTAGTTACGAAATGTAATGGTGAGTAGGAAATGAAAGAGAGAGACTCACCAGCCCTTTGGAGTGAAATACCCCTAACTATGGCTTTTGTAGAAGAGAAGAACGGAAGAGAAAGATTAGTAGGGAAAGAGAGCTGATTTACCTTTTAAGTATTTTGGGTATTATTAGGTCCTTATGTCATGGTAGTAAAATTTAATCCATTATGTACATGTAAAAACTATAAGTCTGTAACTACTTTCTGAAGTAAATGGTTTGCGTTTTGGTTAAAGAAGTAAGGAGATATTATGAGCTTAATATCTACTTAGTAGTTTCTCTATAAATGATTTGACAAATGTTGGTTTATAGGTAAGGTAACTATTCTGTATTTTTTCTTTTGCCAGCAATAATTGTACTATTTCAACAGCGTCAGATGGCAGAAATGGCCAACAATAAGCAAGTGTTTCAATATTGAGGGGGGGGGCATCAGTACAAGTGATGCTAGACCCTCTATGGAAAAATTATAATGGCAGGGAACTATCTATCATGGAACTACTTTCCAAGCACAAACAAGGATATCACAGACAAGGATATCACTGATGAGGATTGCATTCATGAATCTAACTATTCAATGTCTAAAAGTAAATGTGTACCAGTTTCAGAGAAACTCATACCAACTATGAGATGTTATAATAGATGTTTGATGCAATTCAAAAGTCAAAAGCCCTGTAAACTAGTCCAGAGGAATGAGTTGCTTGGACTGAACAATGTTACTTACAAAGGTTTGAAAATTGTAAAACAAAATGGGAGTGAGAAAATCTAAAATTTGTGCAGAAAAGGCTAAGGGGAAAAGAAAGGTGTCATATGGAAGCTGATCATGTTCTTCTTAAAGATCAAAGTATTTTGGGTAGTCTGACATGGATAGTCAAACCATGTATTAGCTGTAGCTTTTTATGTGTTTTTTTATTTTATGAGATCTAACTTTTAGGTAGACTTGTGTACTGGTGATGTAGTATACACACTTTAAAAACCTATTGACATTTAAGGTATTTTTTGGAGATTATGTTTGAGAGTGGTATATTGCGGATAGTTTTTGTGATTATGGTGATAATCATAACTCTGTTAAAAACCTTGAGTAAATGTTTAGGATATCTAGCAAGACATTTTCAAGCTTGCATTATGCAGCTTGCATTTGCACCAAGCATTTGAGCAAGCGAAGCATTTGCAGCTTGAGCATTTGCATTTTTGCAGTTTGTAACTTCCATTTGCAGTTTTCATTTGTCAGCTTGCAATTGCAAATGAGACCCATTATGATAAACTCCTAAAGATATAACGAAAATCCATAGCAATATGATATGATAAGAACAAACTGCCATCATTTGAGAAGATAGCATAATAGAAAACCTTGATAAAACTCATAACCAAACACCCCTTAAGACTGCAGGGGATCAACTTTATCCAAATTAAACTGCAGCAAACTACCATCTAATAACGTATAATCCTACAATCCCAAGCTAATTCAGTGTTAACAGTAACATTAAATCATTTGGAATTCAAATCTTAACCATTACAATAAACAGAGAAGCCGCCACCCCCCCCCCCCCCCCCCCCCCCCCCCCCCAAACCCCCCCCCCCCCCCCCCCCCACCGCCCCCCCCCATCATACATTAGTGAGAAATATCATAAACATTATTTAAAAAGATCATAGTTACAATTACAAAACATCAAAACATGAACAAAGAAGCCTAACATTACACCTAAACCATTACATTACAAATGATAAGACCTAAACCCTTTAAATTAATTTACATACTAGCATACTAAATCCAACACAAACCACTGACAAAGTTCCTAACATGATGCAAAACAACCTATCATACAATTTAAGCTTTGACTTTGTAGCTCTCAACTCTTTTTCACACATTGACTTTTCCATAGCAAGAACATTAATAACTTGTTCATAATCCATATGCTTTTTCGATTTTTTTTGCTTTTGAAACATCCCATACAACAACTCTTTGTAGTATTCACTTGGAAGATCATCATCCAAAAAATCATAAACATTGCATTTTGCACATGTTACAAATCGTTTACTCGGATTCTTCCTTGTTTTTGCAGTTTGTATTGTTAACTAACGATTACATTTGCAAAAGTATTCAACTCTACCACTGATTACACGGGATTCGGATGAAGTGCAAGATGGCATGATTAGGGTTCTTTTGATTTTTGACCGTTATACAAATTTGGGGGAAAGAGTTAATGTGTTATGAGTGAGGGTGGAGGGAAATAAAGAGGTAAAGGGGTGATTTTGTAAAAAAAAAGTTAAAGGTCACATTGATAACGGTTGTTTTGGTATTAATATATGTCACGTCACAATTTTTGCTAATCATGCCTATAAAAGGAAGACTAGCATTTTGTGTGCACACAAAAGAATAATTAAAATATGAATGCCTACAAAAGAAAAACGGGATAACTTCAATGCATTTTTAGACCATTTGCCTAATTTTATTTTAAGTTTGATATTTTACACATAACAAACAAACGTTTGATTCACTTAATTAATCTTTTAATAGTAACTGAAATCGTATTAAAAGTGGATGTATGTGATTAGAGAAACAAAAGAAAAAAATGAGTGACCAAGGACATCAACGTTAAGAAAAGCTAAGTGTCAAATCAATTTGCACGTAACTTTTTGACTATAAATTAAACAGTTGTACTGTATGTATATTCTGCGTTAACTGGTTCTAGTTATATATTGTAGTGTGCAAATCAATAATCAATGTGTGTTTTTTAAATAATTTTTTGTGAGCTATGTTGTTTTTGTTGTTTTTTTTTACCGCGATCCCGTTGCTATAAACATTTAGTCATGCATTTAGTCTTGCTGAATTTACGCTAAAATGACAAGACCGTTTGGTCACCACTACTAGCTTAAGGTTACGTTTAACGCAATGGACTAGAGTCAAAACTGAAAGTTTAAGCTTATATTTTTGTAAAATTGTTTTAATTGTTTTGATGGGATGGGCGGTTGCACATTTATACATAGTTTGGGCTATGGCCTATATAGGCTTTACTGTGATATTGCCATTGGGCTTATTCGAGGAGACATGTTATTTAATGAGTGGATTATTTGACTAGACAAATTGTTGCAAGGGATCGAAAAGAGGGGTTTTTGAATGTTCTAAACTAATTGGTGAAGGTTTACGCGTTTAGACTTTTAGACCACTCGTAATAGTATTTATGTATAAGTAGGGTATGTTTTGTTGGTGAAGTTGGTTGTATTATTAAACTAAGTTGTTGACAGTAAAGTAGATTGTAGAGAAAAACAATTGAGGTGACGTTAAAATGTCATACAATCTTTGGATCTTGGTATCTATATCTATACTCATTATAAAGGAGATTTACCCAAATGTTGAAACTAGAAATCTAAAAAAATTGAAATCTAGAAAAGTTGAAAATCTTTATTTTAAGAAACATTGGAAAAATTAAAATCATTATAACCTACGAATTAATAATAGCAAACGAAACTGATATGTACACTCTGTCAAATGAAACTGATTGCCTCATTAATTAATTGATTGACTCATTGGTGGGCCCATTAATCTCTCATATTTTTCATTGACTAGGGTTTGGTAAATCCCCTATAAATATAGATCACAATTACATGGAAAAATACAGAGAAACATAAACACTTAGAAGCTGCCACCGGGAATCGCTGCCGAAAACGAGGTCGTTGTCATGAATTTCCGCCGTTATGCGCGGGTACACGAGGTCGCTATCGGAAAATGAGTTTTGAAAATATAAAAAAGGGTTTAATTTGACCTGTTTTTCGACCAGAACCGGTTGAACCTTGGGTAGAACCGGGTTTCAAAACATTATGTTTGATCTCCAAACCAGAAAAAGAGTTTGATCAAGGAGGAGTCTACACCTCAAATGTCGTATACCAAGAAGTTTTACACGACGAGTAACGTGTGCTGTTAGATTTTATCTCATAATGATGTAATGTTTCACTTTCAATTTAACTGAATGTCTTGTTTGATACAAGTTAAGAATTTTCTGTATTTTACGAGTGTTTTGCAATTTCATTTATGTTAAGAATTTCTCGCATTCAAGTACAAAGCCACAACATTATCAATATTGCATATCGTTAATTATCGGCTGCAAGAGATTTTCCGTGCATGCACGAATATTCGTCTAGTACATACAAAACACCTCTACGCTTTTTCAAAAGAAAAAAAAATTAAACATCACTATTTTAATCTCCTGTCGTGTAAAGTTTAATTTGAACACGATAAGTCATGTTAGTGTTAATTTGAATGAGATTTTGAATTTTATTAAAATAAAAATGAAACAAAGATGACTTTCAAATTCCACAAATAAACAATCTAATTCCTTCTTCCTTTTGTGTGATGGTTTGATATCTCTGTTATAAACCCCTGATATTGGGATTAATCATTGTATTGATTAATTAAATATCGAGCGTGTTAGGAGGGTTTTTCTATATTGGGTTTTTGTAATTTAGATCTGTTATTTCCTCTTCAAATCGATTCCATTTCCGTTTCCGATTAATCCCTGCCTCCATTAAACCCTAGCTATTTTCGATTAATAGACCTCCCTTCAATCCAAAGATGGGTAGCTTTCGTTCAAAAGAAGATGATGTGTCAAAGATTTCGACTTCGATTTTTGTTACAAATTTCCCGGACTCCTTCTCTGCTAAGGATCTATTCCACTCATGTAAGCAATATGGTCACGTGATCGATTCGTTTATTATTCAACAAAGAGGACAAAAGATGGTAAGCGTTTTGGATTTGTTCGATTTATCAATATCTTTAATGTGGAGAGATTGGTAAATAACTTATGTACGATTTGGGTGGGTCGATCGAAATTCCATGCTAATGTTGCAAGATTCAAAAGAGAGTACATGAAGGGAAGTGTTAACGTGGATAAGACTAAGAATGAATCGAATAAAAGAAAGTTTGATGGGTCTCATAAGAATGTGGAAAATACACTGTATTTGGTATATCATTTGTTGTCTGTGTGTGAGACTAGTCCGAATGCCAATAGATAGGAATTCCTCCTTCGATGTCCTTGAAGATGATTGTTTGATATGCGAAGGATCTCAACTCTGTGTTGATGGGGCAGAGTCAAAGAGATGGCTCTTTAGTCAATCTTAAGAAGGCGCTTTGAATGAGGTTTTGATGTGGTTAAAGATTAGCTATTTGGGAGAATTTGGTATTACTCGCATTTGAGACTGCGAAGGCTAAGATTCACCATTAGGGGTAATGTTGGTGTGGGCTTTGGTTTTCTCGCGTCATTAAACACGCTTACGCGAGTGTGTTCCTGAAGTAGATTGGTTTGAGGTGGAATTGACAGGTGTTCCGTTTAAATTTGGTGGGTCCTACTTCATAGTATTGCGTGTAAATGGGGTGTGGTATTGGATGTTGATGATTATGAAGAGAGTCGCATCTTCATTCCAAAGATTTGATTCTTTTAAGGTTTGTTGAGCACATTCTACGAGAGCTTCAAAATTATTTTTCGGGGTAAGGTTTATTGTATGTGCGCGCAATGTGAAGTTGTCTAGGATGGACTCCTGGAATTTTTCGAAGAGGAGGAGGAAGCGAATTAATCAGTGATGAAGGATAACAAATGATGGATGAATAATGATCCTCGAGGCAAATAATGGTTTGATGAGTGAGAGTGATGTGGATGAGGTGCTTGAAACACGTTTTGATAAACGATGAGCAGAAGGACAAACACTCGGAAGATCCTTTGGTTTATACCTTTATTGAACAAAGAAAATAATTGCGGATTGGACGAAAGGTTACTGAAGAAGATTCATAGTTTGTCTCATCGGTGGGTTTCACTACGGAGGAGGGTTTTTTGAATGAAGGTAATATGTTAATCTTGACATGAAGGACTACGAAAGAAACTGAGAAGATGGACAATTCCTTTGTTAACTTGAAGATGGTAAGGATAAATCTGAGTCTGGTAAACATAAAATTAGAATAAGCGTCGGGTTCACTCTAAGTACTCGGTTCTGTCCCGCGAAACACGGGGGGTTTATTTTAAATCTTATGGAGGAAGTTGTTGAATGTGGGCAAATCTATGGAGTTATAACAGTGATGGGTGCATCAAGGATATCACCGAGATCATTTGAATCCAAGGAGATTTGGGGTTAATAGAATGAATTTTATGTATATTGACCATTCAAGGCTCTCGCCCAAAAGGCCAAAAGATTGGGTAATGAAGTTTGTGTAGTTTAAAAATAAGTGATTTTGTGGGTCTTCAAGAAACTAAGATGGGTCTATTGATCTAAGTAGTGTGAGGTCTTGCTGGAGGTAATTTAATTTTGTTATGTGAATAGTATAATTCCGTTGGTAACTCGGGAAGGACTTGTGCTATTTTGGGATCCTAATTTTTATGTGAGGAGTAAGCTTACGATTGATCGGATATTTTGTCTTTTGTTCGAGGTCTGTGTGGTGAAATAAGGGATTGATCTTATGATAGTGGTTGTATATGCGCCTCAGAGGCTAAGAAATGCGTATGCTATGGATTATTTGGCTCCATGTGTGATCTATCGGGTTGGTAACTTGTTATGAGGGGCGACTTAATGAGGTGAGGATTAAAATCGAATATATGGTTCGAATTTTAAATGCTCAACGATGCTGAGATTTTCAATTTCATTAATATACAACGCGGGTCTTTGATGAAGTCCCTCTTAGAGGAAGTGCTTATACCTGGGTGTCTCAAATCTTGCTGTTCTAAAAGAGTAAATTGGATCGATTTTGTTTCCGCAAATTTGTTGAGCAGTATGTGTCCTAATATCACTGTTATTAACTTGGAGGGTTTATTTCAGAACTCATCGTCCTATTTTATTAGTTGAAGTCATGTTATGATTACGGTGCCTATTCCTTTCGATTCTTCGTTACTGGCTGGAAGTTGATGGTTTTGGACAAGATGGTTAGGGATCTTGGAACGTCGGCTTCCTGTTAACAAGAAAAATGTCATCCGCGAAACTTCTCATGGGTAACTTAAATTTTTAAAGACCGTTTATTCGGAGCTGGTGGCTCTCTGTTCATAGGTCGAATTCGCGAGGTGAGATTCTATTTTTTTAAAGAGAGGAGTTGCGGTCTTGTGTGATGAAGTTATTGATAAAGGGAGATTTGGCTCGATGAGGTGGTTCCATAAAACGTACGGAGATTTCAAACAAGATGCATCAGGTAAATAATATTCAAGCTTTAGAAATTGCTCAACAAGCCAAGATTCTAATGGGCAATCGAGGGAGATGAAAATGTGAAGTTTTTTTCTGGTATGCTAAACAGAAGCGCAAATACAATCTAATATACGGGGTATTATGGTGAATTGGGACGTGGGTCGATGGACCCGGTGGTTCAGGTAAAACATGAATTCTTTGAACATTTTCAGGGTAGGTTCGATTTAACCATCAGTGAATCGAGCGTGTATGATACCTTTTCCTGTTTCCATATCGATTTGATCTAGAAGAGGATATGGAACGCAGGATTTCTAGATAACGAGGAGGTTAAAAGGCTGTGTGGGATTTCGCGTTGATAGTCTCGGGTCAGGATGGTTTTTATTTAGCTTTTTACGTCATTTTTGGCATGTGATTGAGATGGACGTGTTCGTGGCTGTGACTATTTCTCATGTATGTGACAATACCGAATGATGTTACTCGAATTTATAGCTTTGATTCCTAAATAACCTTGATGCAACTGTTAATGAATTTTCGTCCTATATGTTTGATCGGAGGCTTTTACAATATTATTGCTATAATATTGGCGGGAACCTCGATTGTTGGTGTGTTGGTGATCTTGACAATGAGGTTCAATCAGCTTTTGTGGGGGCAGAAAATCCTAGACGGTCCATTTTATTCTGATGAGGTTCTTCCCATGGTGTCGTAAGAAGAAAAACCGCTTTATTTCAAAGTGATTTCGAGAAAGCTTTTGATTCGTCCGCTGGGAATTTAGTGGTTGATGGTAAAATTAAATTTGGTTTCGGGAAAGATGGAGGACTTGGATTCTAAAGTTTGTCTACAGATTCATCCAGAGGGTCCATTCTTGTCAACGGTTGTCATACGGAGGAATTTTCAAATTTTTAGTGGTCTTAAACAAGGTGATCATTTTATCCTCTTTTCTATTCATTCTTATTATGGAGAGCTTGCATATTTCTTTTCAAACGTGTGGTAGGATGCGGGTTTGGTTTACGGGTGATCAAAATTAATTCCATGATGAATTGTCTCATTTGTTTTTATGCGGATGATGCAATCTTTCTGGCCAATGGAGTGAGCTCAAAATCGATTCGTAGTTCGAGTTTTGGATTGTTTTTTTCGGGCTTCTGTCTTGTATTAACATGTGTAAGAGTAAGCTTTTATGGGTGTTAACTTTGAAGTCGAATTGGGAAGGTTAATAAATCGCGGCTTCTAAACTTGGGTGTCTTGTCCTCTTAAGATCCATTCACTTATTTCGGTACGAAGTTTGGGGAAATATGTCAAGGAAGCAAGCTTGGAAAGAGTGGTGGACAAGGTGTTATTCGTCTTTCTAGATGAAGGTGAAACTCCTTTCGATCGGAGGCAGATCACTCTTCTTAGCCGTGTTAGGATCTATGAATTTTCCATTATTGTCATTTTTTTTTTTTTTTTTTTTTTTTTTTTTTTTTTTATTTTTTTTTTTTTTTTTTGTCTTTTTTTTTTTTTTTTGTTTTTTAAAGGTTCACTCGAAGTAGTATCTTAAATATCTAGCGAATCTATTCGTATCGGTTCTTTTATGGCCAGTATCCGAAGAGTAACAAAAGCTTCTGGGGTAAAGTGGAACCAGGTTCCTAACTCCAAAGGATACAGGGGGTTGTTTAGGTGGTTTCAAGCATGTTTGCCCTTAATAGAGGTCTAATGTCAAGTGGGTTTGGCGGTCTATTCTCAAAATGTTTCCTTATGGATAAAGTGATTAAGGCTTTTTTGGGGAGGACGGGAATTTGAACAAGGAAGTTTTCTGTGGAGTTCGAAACCTGCTGGACATCGATAGTTCACGAAGTAGGGTGTCTACATTGGTGGGGTATTAATTGTTGCAGTTTACATCGATTGAAGTTGGGGAATGGGAGAGAACACGCGGTTTGGGTCGACAATTGGTGATGAAGGCGTTGTCATATCGCAAAAAGCTGTTCCCACGTATGTTCGTCTTGAGTTGAAATAAGAATGCTATGTTAGTTCGAAATTGAATGCGTCAAGTTTAGATAATCATTTCGAAGAAAAAGCGAGAAGTGGAATTGGAAGAGATGCAACTTAAGATCTTTGGCTGAGATTTCTCGGATGACTATCTGTGCCTTGCGAAGATCGTTACGTGTTGGACGTTAGAAAGTGCATGGGGTCTTTTTAGTGGTTCCAATTCGAAAGGAGATTGATTGGGAATATCGGTTTCTATGGATGTTAGTTTGCGAACTTAGGTGGGTTAAATCCGTTTGCCAATCAAGGTGAATCTCATAGCTTGAAGTGCACATTTTAGCGCTCCCAATCGCGTTTTAATATCTCTCGTCGTGGAATGGATATTGATTCGATTGTTTGTCCCATTTGTAATGCGGGGTGGAATCGACAAAACATATTTTCTTTCAATGCGTTGTAGTGAGACAGATTATGTTAAACATCACTATTTTAATCTCCTGTCGTGTAAAGTTTAATTTGAACACGATATGTAATGGTAGTGTTAATTTCGAATGAGATTTTGAATTTTATTAAAATAAAAATGACATATTAAAAAGGCCCACATTTCTCTCTCCTAAAAAAAAATCAACATGATCTATGATATTCAGTTTAAACTTTAGATGATCTTTATTATTTCTTTATTTAACTTGCAACAGTGTAGATAACTTTTATTTAGCAATTTGTAATTAATTTATTTTTATGAATAAACTTAATAGATACTCGTGTATGATAAGCACAACACTGGACCCAATATTAGCTTATTACACAATCTTCATTACATTTGCATGCACAAAGCATATCTATATGTAAATCTTATTAATGGCATGGAAATAAATATGATCCCTCGAACTTAGGTAGTGTTTAGTTGTAGAAAATTTTTCATGTTTTTCTGTTTCTAAATTCTTAGAGAAGAGAATGGTTTTTCTTTTCTAGAGAAGAGTTGAGAATTTTGAAAACCTGTTTAGATGGGAGTTGTATTTTTTCTTTTTAAAAAATGAAAAGAAATGAAGAATAGTAAAATGTGATAGTCTATATAAAATTAGAAAATGAGAATTTTGTTTTTTTTTTAATATTAAAAAAAAATGCGACTAAACAGGTTTTCAGTTTTTTCATTCTCAAATGAAAAATTTTCTGGAAAAATGGGATATTTTTCCCCAACTAAACACACCCTAGGTGGTGTTTGGTGTTTAGTTGTAGAAAAAATTTCATGTTTTTCTGTTTCTAAATTCCTAAAGAATGGATTGGTTTTTCTTCGCTAGAGAAGAGTTGAGAATTTTGAAAACCTGTTTAGATGGGAGGTTGTATTTTTCCTTTTTAAAAAATGAAAAGAAGTGGGGAATAGTAAAATGTGATTTTCTATTTGTCTACATACAATGATAAAAAGTGGCAAGTATAATACATTTTTAAGCAATTAACCCTTAAACAAAAGTAGCCAAGTGTTTGTCTATTTAGGTTGATAAACATTTTATATATTAAAAATCTTTTTTTTTCTTTAAATGGACATTTGAACAACCAAGCTTGTTATTATTCACGAGAGATGAGTCTTTTCTAAAACTAATAAATTCATATAATAATTTATTTGATTCAAATCAATGATAACCACATGGTCATTTTTCAATTGAAGAATAAAATCATACATACTGATTTATGTTTTCGAATAAATCAAAAATAGTCTTAAAAAGAAACTTACGGATACCGTAGGATAATAAGATTTTTTACGATTTTAAACACGTTTTATAAGTGTTTAGATTTTGATAAAATTTACTGTAAATAATTATAGAAATCTACACAATATTATCTTCTAAGCAATATAGAAAATGTGTCATGCTCTTATTTGCATGAACCTAAGTTTGGTACTTTCTTTATTATAATATGTAATTATGCATCAATCTCAATGGTTATTACAAGTCAAAGCAACATAATATTTTAAGAAATTTTGCTCCCAACTAACAAATACAGACAAGATGCAAAAGCAACCTAACTTAATTCCAAAACAAATCTAACAACTAGGGTAAAAAGAAAATCACTTTTAGTTCAAACATGTTGTAATCGTGTTACGAAATACAAAGAATCATTATTTTACCGGTACATTACTAAGAAGAAACTATTGTTTTGCTTTAAATAGTTATTGACTCGAACAATAATAACCAACGATCATAAATAGCATTTTTACCATCTTCACTGTTAGATGATAAATGTTAGTCAAAGTAATAGGCCCAAACCCGGTTTATGGGTTTAGGGTTTGTTTACTATTGTAAGCTATAAATAGTTGATCAATAAAAGTTATGCCTCACGGGGTTTATTCATCATCTAACATGGTATCAGAGCTAGGTGTGATTCTCAGATCTAATCGGCCGTAATGAGCCGCCATCTTAAACCACATAATTCTCAAATCTAATCGGCCGTAATGAGCCGCCATCTTCAACCACCTAACCCCGTCAAATCTTATCCTTCTCCTTTTCTCCAAATGTCTTTTTCTCTCGACAATCATCAAAAAATGGGTTGTCTTATCTTTTCTTCTTTTCTAATAATAAAAT